>LDEV01000609.1:0-41912 GCA_001014755.1 Blastomyces silverae | reverse complement strand
CATGTTCCCTTCCAGTTTGCTTTAGCGTCATATTCTTGTATTCTTCTTTTGCTATTTCTTCTTCTTTTCTTTGGTCTTCTAGTGCGCTCTTTTGGAGTTTGAGAGTAGTTGGGCATATGGGGTGTTATAACTCTTGTATATTATGATGAAACCAACCTGATAAACTCGTTCTGGGGTATACGGGAGCAAGGTCGAGGTATAAACTACGATCAAAGCAAAGAATAGACATAAATCATTCGCCTTTGATACGGAATAGTTGACTCATTACCCTTTATTTATCTTAAATTATATTATTAAACGCTAATCAAGCAGTGCGAATGGAGAGGAGTTATTCTAAAATTTGAAGATGTATGTGATCCATGAGGCCCCTTGATGGGGCACGATGAGTTTGAATACCCTTTGTACCAATATCGTTGGTTTAGTAACACCTAACGTGGTGGAACAAAACACTAACTTTTTCCCTGTGGTGCGCTCCCCAAGATAGTGCGCACCGTTCCTATACCCACCATGTCAAAGTCCTAATCTAGTATTCGTGCGAAATGCAATCTAAGATTACTTCGAGCTAAAATACCCATTTTCTGTGAGCCAGGTCTCGACGTCAGCGCGATCGCGTTTGAGCCAGCTAGCCTTAGCAGAGAGGCCGTCAAGGCTTTGTTGAAGAGAGCGATCAAATCCCTATTGCGTGAATTATTAGCGATAAATGATACATATTTATTTGGGGCATAATGATGAGGCTACTGAGGAGCTACGAACCTTCTGATCCTTATCCTTAAAGAAAGCGACGACATCCTGAATTTGTGCATCTGTCGATAAGCTCCCTGTGCAGATCTGCACAACCGAGCCCAACATACCAAACTCAGGAGGCAATCGCTTGGTAACGGCTTCCCAATTCTCCTTAAGCCATTCCCATCTGGCAGTGATACCATTTGCGTGCAGGCGTAGTCCGGAGAGTGGCATGTAGATATCTTGTGCTCTCACTTCATCCGACAAGCAGAGAGAAAGTGTTTTTCGAATTAATTCAGCGTTGTCTGCGCTGCCCAAGCAGCGGAGAGCTGTGTTCTTTTCCGCAGAAGTTGGCGCATTGCGGTACCAGTCAAGCACGACATTGTACTCTTTCTCCCCACCATCTCGAAGGGCAATATCGTAGACACTTCCCCGAATGTTGGGATGGATAGCCGCACGATCACCGTTTGCGAATCGGCTAAACATGTCCTTTGCAGCCGTTACAACCTGCTGGTCTTCAGATGATCCAGCAGCGCTAAACATCAGGGCCTTGAATTGTTGAAGAACGTGGCCATCATCCTGGGAGAATGTCCACCCAAGCTCATGCGCCTTTGCACTGACCAGAGAGCGCTGGAGGCCCTTCAAGGCATCTCTGATCTTGCTATCTTCAAACATCCATGCGCCGCGGATCGAACCAATACGGGTGAGGATCTCGTTCCAGACAACAAATTGTGGCTCACTATCAAATCCCTTCAGGAGAGAAAGCATTCCAGATGTTTTCTGATAACCGGATGCAGCCAGTGCCCCAGCGTCAGCGATCATTCCGGCTCTGTCCTCCACAGTCAACAGCCCATCTTTAGCGGCCTTTCCCAGCTTTTCAAGGCGTTCTGGAGTATACGAGGTTCGATATATGCCAGAGTGATCTGCATTAAGCTTGAAGAAATCGAGGTCCGGAACCTTAAACTCCGCTTCACGGTCGTTGAGCATAAGTGTTTCGTTAACACCCTCGCGAGTCTTCAACCCAAGCATCACAGGGAATATGGTCTTGTCCTCTTCTGGTTTGACATCTCCGGTTCTCAGAAAGCGGTTTTGCTTCACAGAAATCGATCCATTACTAGCGTTTTCTGAAACAGCGACGACTGGAAATCCAACATTCTTAGTCCAGACATCCATTACCGACTCGATAGGTTTACCACCACTTGCTTCGCTTAGTGCTGCCCACAGGTCCGCCGTCTCAGTGTTTTTGTAGGCGTGCTTCCTGATGTAGTTCCGGACTCCCTGGATAAATTTCTCTTCACCCATGTATTTGGAAATCATTCTAAGCACAGACGATCCCTTCGAATAAGAGATGGCATCAAAAATCTGATTAATCTCGTCTGCACGCTTGACAGGGACCTCAACAGGGTGACTGCTTCGCAATGAATCAAGGGACAAAGCCATTTGCAGGTTGTCGATGACATAAGATTCCCAGACTTTCCATTCAGGATAGAAGACATTGCATGAGTACCAGGACATCCAAGTGGCAAAGCCCTCATTGAGCCAGAGACCATCCCAGAAATCCATAGTGACGAGATTCCCAAACCATTGGTGTGCCAATTCATGCTGCACAGTTTCAGCGATACGTTGTTTGGTAGCGGCGCCCGCGGTCTTCTCATCGTAAAGAACATCCACAATACGGTAGGTGATCAAGCCCCAGTTTTCCATCGCGCCAGCGGAAAAGTCTGGCACGGCAACCATGTCCATTTTGGGGAGGGGAAAGTCGCTGTCAAACGCCTTTTCGTAAAATTCAAGGGTCCTTGCCGCAAGATCGAGGGAGAACTTTCCGTGCTCAATATCTTGGTCAGGAGTGGCATAGACGCGGATGGGGACTCTAAAATCATTGGTCTCAATATAGTTGAGTTCACCGACGATGAAGGCAATGAGATATGTCGACATCAGCGGCGACGTGTTGAATTTGACTACCTTTCTTGTAGTCCCTGTGATCTCTGACTGTACTTCAGTCTCCGATGCAACGTCCATGTTGCTCAAACACGTCATATTCTTATCTGCGATCAAGGTGACAGTGAACTCGGCCTTCAACGCAGGTTCATCGAAGCAGGGGAATGCCCTTCGAGCATCCGTGGGCTCCATCTGGCTGGAGGCGATATATTTCTTCTCGCCATTTGCGCCCTTGTAGGAGCATCTATAGAAACCAGCCATGTGGTCATTCAAAGTACCGGTAAAGGTCAATTTTAGCTGAGCCTTTTGTCCAGCTGGAATTGTTTTCTCGAAGCTAACAGTGGCAGTTTGCTTTTCCTTGTTCATGGAGACTGAAGGGTTCGAAGCCACCTCCACGCCATTGGCGGAAACAGCAGAAGTATGGATGTCGATATCCATGGAGTTGAGTGAAATAGAATTGGTGTCTTCGACAGTATCAAGGCTGTGCGAAGCAAATTGGAATCAGTAAAGATTATCTTCATTTTCGAGGGAGAGGAACATCTCGTCACATACTCTATGATAACGGTACCCTTGTAGGTGAACTTCTCGAAATCCGGCTCCAACGTCAAGTCATAGTGCAATGGCTTGACATTAGCTGGGAGGATCTCCCGGCCAGCCAACGCCGTGGCTCCTCCAACAACATCGTCTCCTTGTCTTGCGAGGCACATTCTTCGATAGGAGCAGTATCTCTTAGCCTGACGGGCAACGGTGGTACGAGGGGTGAATCGAGATCGAGGAGGGATGGGGAACGCTGTGGATGAAGTTGCAGAGGTTGCAGAGGTTGCAGAGGTTGCAGATGTACAGGATGAAGATGTTGTAGTTGTTGACAAACTATGAACTCTGCCGTCGAGATGCGGAAGCCGCGGCGGGAGAGTCTGTCTGGAAGCAGCGACGGGAAAACCAAGCTGTTTTCTCTTTGCGGTGTTCAGGATCGACCGAGCGTTCCTGGAGGTGAGAGGAAGCATTGACTGCGGCGAAGCGGGGCAGAGCGAATGTTGCTGCGACAGGAAGGAGGGGGACGAGGGGACGAGGGGCTGCGGAGGGGACGGAGCCAATGAACGCGATGCAGCACCCAAGGCTGGTGTGGGCTGAGAGGACAATTGCTGACTGTTGCTGGCTGCTGGCGTAACCACAGCTGAGGCCTAAATCGAAGCTGATCGCAGATAAAACAATCAATGGGACTTTGCTGGGCTTGTTCGCGGATATCAAACAGCCAATGTCTTCCGGTTTCCTGCTTCCTGCTGGTGTTTCGCGCAGAAAATCTTCAGCTGTCGCGGAATTTTTGATCGGCTCCGGTGACGGGAAAGGTACCTCATGTTCCTGCCAATTTGGTAGCATTCGCAAGTACCAACCTCCGGCCCAATCAGAATTCTGACCGAGATCATACGCTAGTATGTTTTTGGTATAGGCGCGCTTAGTCATTATTCTGTATTTTTATGCTTTTTATATATTTTATTTTTTTTCCCGAGGGATTCTTTTTCTTCTTCCTTCTCCAAAAATAAATGCGAGAATGTGGATGCAATTCCGGCAGTTCAAACCAAAAGCCGTGACTTGATCTGCACGGCCTTTTATATATTCTGTAAATGGCTATAGATTCTTGCTAGAACAAATCCGGCAAGTTTGAGGAGGTGCGTTCCGCTGCCTATTCATCATCATTCTCAGAAGTGATTGTTGCATAGGTATGTACAATGAGTTCATCTCCATAGAAGTCTGGAACATTATGTTTTTCGTTTTATGAATTGCCTTTGGTCATTGTGAAAGGAAACAATTAGGATATCCTTATTCTGCAAGATTGGCCTGACCCACCCAATTCGGGAAGCGATCTTATTAGAAGAGAAAGTAACATGCATAAACCATGTATTATAATCTACAATAATGATAACTAGTTGAATGACTGCTTTATTCCATGTCGCTTGCTAAATCCGTCCAGCAACACCAACCTCTAATGGTGTGCACCCCCAGTATCATCCATTCCAGCCAGCTCCGCCTCCTTCCAATCCAGCTTTCCCCTGCTCTTCCGCGCCGATAGGAACTCTGGTTATGATTTGCCTCGACCAGCCATCCGGAGCAATGACTATCTGCTCCACGAGGTGATACCTGCCGATCCAAGGTAATAATGCCGCCCAAAACAGCCAATATATCGCACCCACCGCAAAAATACCAAGTCCAACTACGCAGTGAATATAATATGGCAAATGTGCATAGACATTGTGTTCTTTATCAGGCGGTGGTAGGAAAGGTGCCACTGCCAGGAAGACGTTGGAAAGTAGGAAAAAGAAGGTAATTGGTCGACTGGCACGTACTGTCGGAGACCAGTCGGGATAGCGTTTCGGAAATAGATATATATGCATCAAGCCAGCGGAGACAAATATGTTCACAACTGAGAGCGGATAGGCAATCAAGCTGGAGGGGAAATGGTCAGATGCATGCCGCTGAATGTAGAAGATTGAAACTTACTTGAGCAAGAAGTTGTACGCATCTCCCGGTGGGGGAGCAAGCATAACAATGGCGGATATAGCATAATGCTCGAAAAGCCCTGCAGCTGGGGAATTGAAAGGTCTATTGCTTGCCCAGAACCTGGAAAATGGCAGAACGCCTTCCCGGCCTAACTCTTGGATGACTATCCGCACATTAGCCATCAAAGTTTGGCTGCAGGCGTACATGTCCGGTACTCACTTCTACCTTGGGAAAATATAACAGACTGAACATTCCCAAAGGCACACAGGGCGACAAAAACGGATAGAATCCTCTCTGCTTTGGGTCCAAAAACGTTTCGAAAAAAGGAGGCTGCTAGGATACGGCCGGAACCCAAAATGTCTTGTTTCGGAACAGCGGCAAAGTATGCAACGTTGACAAGCATATACAAAACACCGGCAAGGCCAACCCCTATAGGCGCAGCGATTTTCAATGTTCGAGCTGGATTTCTCGTTTCGCTCAACGACTGGTGACATGTAAGAGAACGATTATAAAAAAAAGTAGAGGACAGAAGCGCGCTAACTCACATAGTTTGCATTTGAGTATCCAATATACGACCATATCACGCTATACAATGCTGTCACAATCCCATATACACTTGGAATACTTCCTTCGAAGGGGTGAGAAAAGTTGTTAGACTTCTCAATGTTCATGTGGCCACCAAGAGCCATAGCCCCTCCAACCACAATAATGAGGATTATAATCAGCTTCATAGCTCCAAGGAGATTCTGCAGACGTAGCCCCCATTTGACAGCGGTTGCGTGTATGAGAAATGCCATAGTGATACATGCAAAACCGATACCCCGCTGATTCCATCGGTTCACCGCAATATCCGCTGCATGAAGAACATATTCGCCAAATGCAACGCTATTACCTGCCGCCCATCCCAGAAACAGGGCATACGAGGCGAACATTGCTGTAGCTAGGAATCTCGGCTTGGTATAGACGTATTCGAGGTAATTCTTCTCTCCTCCGTTTCTATCACTAGTCAATACACGGAGCTATTAGGCAAGGGTGGAGCAATGGGAAAAGGTTAGCAGGTACCTTGGGATCGTAGTTCCGAACTCAAGGTAGACTGCAGTGCCAGTCATGGCAATAACCATACCCATTATCCATACTATCAAAGATAGTCCGACACTACCTGTGAGCGCTAGAATGGCGCTGGGAGTTGCAAATATACCTGTTCCAATAATCCTATTAAAGATCAAAAAGGAAGCACTGACGATGCCTATTTGCCTTCGGTTTTCGGGGCAGTGTTCCGTCACGCTGCTGGGATCTGCGAGCATACCGCATATCAGCAACAACCAGCAACAAACTTTTAAGTTTCCATAAACATAACGCAGGATTTAAAGAAACACGAAAAGAAACGAAAAGGTCCGCTATTCTCACACAGCTGCGTAGTAAGCCCTGAATTTCCCGAACTCCTCTTGACCAAAGACTCATGGTTCCCATCCTGCCTTATACTACCCGAAGGCGACTGCACTGGCCGAGGCGAAATATTCCTGCACAAAGGAGATGGGTTCGATTGGGCATCTGGTAACTGCGACATAGATGTCCTGATAAAAATAAATCAGGTTTATGGCGAGGAAAATATTTTGACCTTCGGCGGAAACTGTATGTATATCCTCTGTTTGCAGCAAATCTATATCAGAGTAGATATGCAATTCGCTCAAAGCTAAGAGTGATTGGGTTCTGCAGCAATGGGAAGAATGTCTATATACTATCTGGATACTGTTCGAAGGTAAATCATAGCACCCGAAGCAGAAGAGGATGAAGTCAATAAGAAAAGGGGTCCCGAGCGGAGAAAGGAGAAAGCGCATCCAACAAATATCACCTCGTTGAAGCTGGGTTAGTTTATAAGGAAAGAGGCATGCTACACACTGCACATCTGTAGGGCAAGTGCAATCCACGTGTGTAGCGCCGAGGAACTGACAATAAAGGTTCCCAAGCCATGTTGCTCATCTCTAGGTAGAGCGGAACATTCTCCTCGAGAGCTCAGCGGAGTTCCCAGTGTCATTCCTGCTGTGAAGTTCGTCGGGCACTAATCCTCAATTGGCCATAAGTTTTGCTAGCCAACGCTTATGTACTGCACATGTACATACATACATACATATCGTCGGGCGTGTTGTCCCTTGCTTAAGGGAAATGGGCGCGTCTTGGCCGATGGGTGTGAGCTTGTGAAGCCCAAAATGGCATAAACCTCCAGGAGAGGACGATGGGGCGCTAGGGTTTAAGCTTAATTAGACGACAACCTTACTGAGCCTAATCGATGTAGATCCTATAACACATCACCTCGGTTGCTCTAGATGCCAGCGTGTGTAAGCTCCTCGTCTTCTATTTACATGCAATTTTTTTTTCTTTTTCTTACGCTTGTTAGGATCCTGAAATAGCTCCAGGGGTATCAAAAGCGATGCTAAATTACACAATATCAATAGCACACAAATCGCCAGCTAATCCCTGAACAAGCTCCCCATTCATAGCACCATGCATGTACGCCTCCCCAATGATCCGCATCGAAGACGACCCCTCCTTTCGTAACACAAAAACACTGCCTGCCCCTGGCAACACCCACATTTCGTCCCCTGCTAGCATCGAACAGGGCCCGAGGCCGAGATACCTCTTCGAAGTGACGAAAACGCGACGCTTACCATATCTGGAACGTACGGACTCATAAAAGTCGCAACACTCGTCTGGAAGCACAATCCTCTTGTGTTTTTCATAGGGTTCCCAGCTCATGCTCTTGTGCCATTCCTCTACCTGATCGAGTGTTGGGGTGAAGGGTGAAGATTCCGTGGCCGCAAAACACTGCAGTTTGAATAGATAATAAATCAAATTCCGATGCTCGGGACTACTAAGATTCCGACCAGGTTCTGAAAAGTCGAACTCGATATCTTCCGGTGTCATCGTTGACATTGGTGGGGTTGACCATATGTTTCTCACGCGGTCAAGGGCTGCCTTCAGGCTCGGGGGTAGCTTCGGATTTTCTATTGCGCGTTGGGTTTCCTGCTTTGCCAGGACGGATATCATCACGCAAAGTGCTTTGCGGAAAGCCTCCCCATAACCAGCTGGCGCAGGAAAGGTTCGGTTAATGTGGTGATCAGCACAAATCGTACGCCAGAGTGCCTCGGTTCTGGTTTGGCCATTGTGATATTTGACAGGCACAAGCAGGAGCAGCTCAAGCCACCGTGGATCAAATATCATGTGTAAGTCACTGGGCCCATTTGTGGTGTTTCCTATATCCAGGACAGTATCAATTTTGACACCAAACACTCCGAGCACATCCCAGGCTGTCGGTCTTGGGGGATACTTAGGAAGATCTCCCGCAGCATTGTATTGCGCACCCATCATATTTGTATATGTCATGCTATAGTCGGGTACCCACGATGGAAGTGTTGGAATATTTCGAAGTGACCCATCAACAGCGGCAGAAAGCATCCGCAATTCCCCAGATTGCAACATTATCTTTTTGGTCGCTTCTGCGTACACCTCCTCCACCGACTTGTAATAGTCTGGCCGCCACTTGTCCTTTCCAGTCTTGTTGAGAAGCCCATACAGTGCGAATATCTTGTCTCGGGGATCTGTTGCGCTGAAATTCCAGGTATCAAACACAAGGCTTTCCAGGGAAAATTCTTTGGGTACCGCTGCTTTGTCGCGCTTTTCGAATCTCTCCCTCCACTGCACGACGGAAACCGCCCGGCTCTCTATACCATCAACTACGTCTCGACGATTGATGTATATGGTCGACGTAATACGTCCAAGCACTAACTGTCTGAAATACACAAGCTGGGCAACCCTACAAAACTCCCTCCAGGGAACTTCATGCTTGCCACAATATCCAATGATGGTCCCAGAGAGCACATTTTCCTGAACTACCCAAACCCTGCGAAAGTAGTCGCGAAGGAAAAGTGCTGCAAGAGCTTTCCACTCCTCTGGAGAGATAAAGGGAAACCCTGCTTTTTCATATACATCTTCCTCCTCATCAACATACGGCGTAATTTCACAATGCTGGAAGTCAGCAGGAGCCGAATCGATCTTCCAGATACATTTTATGGCCGTCTCAGTATACTGATCTTCATCGCCCAACCACGCCAAGGTATATTGCGCCTTGTTGTAAATCTGGTCCATCATGGCGACCTGCGTAGCACGTTCCTCTAAATCCTCCTGATTAATGCAGAGCTGATCAATCCACACCCAAGCCTGCGGGCCATCCGGTAGCTGCAAAGATGCCCGTGGATTCTCCCCTCCATCTCCCACTTGCGCTGCCTCCCCTTCCCAAGTGTCCAAAAACTCCACAATCTCCCTATGGCCATTTCCCTTCGCATAATCCGCCGCTCTCTTCCCCTCGTTATCCACAATCCCCTTATCGGCCCCGGCCCTCATTAAAATCCTAACAATCCCCAACCTCCCAAACTCTGCCGCATAACTCAAGCCTGACCTCCCTATGCCATCCACAACGTTGACATCCACACGCTCCCCGCCCGCCAAAACTGTCAGCAGGAATTTTTCATCGCCCGAAATGCCCGCCCAATGCAGCGGGGCATGCGCCTTCGTTTTCTTCGAGTTACCCCGATTACAATACCTCGCCCACGCATCTTCTCGCGCTGAGCATAGCGCATCAAACAGGTTCCTGCTCACGTATAGCAATTTGCCATCGACATGTATGGCACGTTTACCTTCCTTGAGATCATATTTGGTGAAAGATAGTTGCGCCTCGTCATATTTAGGGCGGAAGTATTCGTTGTCTGCGGGATATGGGTTTCCCCATGTATATGAGAGGGCGTGATAGCAAGGGTTGGTGTTTAGGTCGACTGTTTTGAAGCTGCAGGTTATAAGTGGATCGTCTGTTGAACCATCTATGAAGTTTTTCGAGTCGACCCGGAGCAAACGAATGGACGTTGCTGTTGGGAGAGTTGTATATTCGTACAGCTGCATTTGGTATTTGACCAGTTTAGCGGTGGTTCGAGTCAGATAGTTACTTTGGTAACTAGCTTATGCTCTGCGTTTGTCAACGATCGTATGAAAGCTCGAAACTACTGGTACATAATTGCATGTGCAAATGATTGGTGAAATAAATGCATCTATGTATCTGAAAATGTGATCATTCTAGTCAAACATTAGGAGTACATGTACAATCATGTTGCAAAGGCCGCATCCTACCTTTGTATCATCTGGATACGGGCACAGCCACTCCTTAGGCCTTCTTCTCGGCGCCATCTTTTCAACCCATCTCGCGCACGTGACGCTAGATCCCGCTGACATACCTCATGCGCTAGCGTGACACAGTCGAGTGTCACACACCATGCCTATGCTCCATTCTTCCTGTCGCTAAAAATATCATTCAAGACTTGACAGCGGCGGTTGACATCCCAGTAATCCTTTTGCACTTCAAAACCGTCCAGTGTGATATTGAACGAGGTTTCTCCAGGGCCATACTTCGGCCAGTCGGCAAGGTCTGGATAGCCCCCCTGATTCCTCTCGGATGTCACGAATCGCCGCACATATTCCTGAAATTCTCTTGCGAGGGTGATGTCTGCCACTGGTGTGGAGGCATTGCTGTTGAAAAGGAAGTCTGTTCGTTTCAACTGTTAGAAAGATCTAAGATCTGACTCTCGAAAACGAATGATTAACAAGGGGGATCGGATCGTACAGCTCTGATCCAATCCGTGAGTCGCTGGTGGGATCGTCATTACATATCGCTGAGCTTTGTTTTTGTAAGCCTTCGCGGTAAAATAGGCGTTGCAGGCAAATGACATATTGATCACCCAATCCCATGAAAGTTTTTGAAGGAGGTTTGCGGAATATTTATACATCGACTGGATGCGTTTGATAGTGTCGTCATCAGCGTAAGGTATGGTCTTTCGAACAAGCGCAGGGAATGCATCTGGCATGCCGACATATAGTGACATCCCCATTCCCTCATTGGGTTACCAACAACCACACGTTTCACCTTCCTATTATACGATCCTCGTGCTAAAAGGGCGGTTGGAAGGTCTTTGATATACTTCCCATCAACAACTGGTGTGAAGCCAGTAAGCGGCCCAAGAGCTCCCGTACTTCCGTCACCGACGTCAGTGATAAGAAACGAATTTGCTTTGAAGAGAACCTCCTGCGGCGCATCGCGCAAGCAGGCAACAGACGTGCAGTTTGCGGCCCTTAAAACTTCGTCAAACACCGCCTGTTGGTGGGTGGGGTCCCGGCGAGGCCAGATGCAGGGCGACGACATGAATGCCTGAGAATTTGACCAGTTAGCTTTCGACAAGGTGCCTTCCGAACAATAAACAAACCTGATTAAACGGGAGGACTTCATGACCTCCTTTTTCAACGAGCAGGAGATCTATCATTGCTGCCCCGGCGCTTGTTCCCATAGCAGTGATCCTATCGGGATCGCCCCCGAAGTTGGATATGTATTTCCGTGTCCAATCCAATGCCGCCTTCGTATCATGCAATCCAATATTGGAGTCCATATCCTCGGACGGCGATGAGCTCCAACCGAAGAGCCCCATACTAAAAGTTAAAAGTAATCAATACCAGCCAGCCGAGTATATATAGTGTTGACAAACATACCGGTAGTTGCTAGCCACATAAATGAACTTTTGAGACGACGACGGAGAAAGGTTTTCGTATAGCCCTGTCCCATCTGGAGCGACACCTTCAAAGTCTTTACTCCCATAGACATAGCCACTTCCATGGACAAAATGAAGAACGGGTACATTGTCTCCCTTTTTGACACCTTCGGGCACCCGAACATTGAGAAAGAAACAATCCTCCTGGCCCCAAGACCTGGTACTAATTCCCAAATCGGGGAAGAAAGACGGAATGGCACTGACGCAATCAGTAGAAAATGGAGGCGCGGATCCATTTTGAATCCCGTCTTGCTTCAGAGGAGCAGCTGGTTCCCTGAAACGGAGATTCCTGAGAGGTGGTGCGGCGAACCTGATGTTATTGTAGTTTGCATACCTTAACCCGGTGGATGTCTTGTTCACAGAGGTTGGAACATGGACGGCGTATCCCAGGTTTACTACTGCAAATGCACCGGCACAAGCTGGAGAGCATTGAGTGGGACTTGACAGGTAGGATAGTGCGAAGAATGCAGAAAGTGTTGAAGATATGAATAGCATAATTTTGATATCAGGGGAAGACAGGGTGTTTTAAGAGACCGTTGGGGACAATGGTAACTGGATAAGTGCAGCGAAGAGACATTTAAAAATCAAATCAAATGTCCTCAACTGCAACACCTTCTCGGCCTTTATATAGTATAGCAGCGTATACTGAGAGCCGCTTCTTGTTGCTCTCTTGTCCCACATGATGATGTCGCTGAGAGCAGCTCATCGCCTCTATACTCCGTATAGCAGATGTGCAACAGCGCGCATGCTGTCGGCATCCAAATAGCGTAGGGAAATAGGTTTTCTCGGATCATAATCCGAAGACATGTAAACTTTTTTAAACCAAATAAGGACCAATCAAGCACACGGTTCCTTACGAGTCCATTGAGGCATGTCGGATATCTCGCTCTTCGCATCTCTCGGATTCTGCAGCCTGGCGCGATATTCAGGGCTGAGGCAGGCCGACGCCAAAACACATCATCAGTCAACATTAGTATGGAGTAACAGCTTTCAATAGCGGGCTTCAAACACGGGATAATCAATGGCAAAGGGTTTACAATAGTGTGCATCCAGATTTATCCCCCAAGGCCTTCTGTGGCACGCTCGCATATTCACCCTGCTCAACCGTTATTGATAGCGTAAATATCCTAGCCCATCAACGAGGCGGAAATGCCTCCTCGTCAAGGCTCATCAGAGCCAGGCTTAAGGATCGGGAGGCATGCGAAAAAGTCCCGCACGGGATGTTTCAACTGTAAAGCCAGGAAAGTGAAGGTGAGCGTGCAAAACCCTCCAACCTTTTCTCAAATACCCAAACTTACATATAGTTATATATGAAAAAGTGCACCAAAACACATCCAACTTGCAAGAGCTGCGAGACACGAGGCCTGTCTTGCATCTACCCGTCAAAGACCGACCTGAGAATCACCCGGAATAGGAAATCTGCAATGAAAGCCAATGACAGCTCAATCATCTCATCATCGACCCCATTAAACCCGACACCGACAGCGTTTAGCGCGGCCGATTTTCAATATTTCCACCACTTTTTATCCGTGGCCTACCCGCATATGCCTTATGAGAGCGATGCGGCATGGTGCTCTCAAGTCCCCAAGTTTGCCCATCATGTACGCTGTTTTTTTTTTCCTGCATGTGCGCATGTAACTAACGCGAAAGTAACTGATAAACCATAGTATGAACCATTGCTCCATGCGGTATTGTCGCTGGGAGCTTCCCACTCCGCCCTGCTGCATCCGCAAGCACGGTATAGAACCGACGCCGTATACCATCGAGGTCTAGCCCTGGCTGGCCTTCGCGAGCTGATCTCCAAGGAGAGCCATAGCGGCGTGGAACTCGATGTGTTGCTCGCGATATGCTACTCCCTCCTGTTCCAATCCGCAGAAATGGCCGATGGCCTGGTTGACTTTATTTCCATGATGCGCGGGTGCGCACTGATCACAGGGCAGATTCTGCATACAGGTTCACGTAGCGTCTTCTGTCTGAATCCGAGAACCTTTCTCGAACATATCATCCGCCAGCTGCCCGAGGTGTCCAGCCTCGAGCCCCTGTCGATGGAGCTGGGGGTTAACTCTCTAACATCACTAACCCACCTCCTGGAAAGTCGCGCACAACACCGTTTCCACGCCGCCATTTTAGAAACGCTATCAAATCTCAACCTGTCAGGTGCAGAGGCCCATTCGAAATTCACAAGCATCTTCGCGGTGCTATACACAATGGACGAACCCACCTTCCAAACCTTCATCTCGCCGCGGAATTCCGTGACGCAGATCCTTCTTGCCTACTTCGCGGCGACACTTGTGATCATGCAGATATACCTGGTATACGAGATACCACATCGCTTGTCAATGTATCATATATTCAGCTCCATATTCACCTGGGTCGACTCTATTGAGAACGGGTTACCCGTCGCGTTTCAGCACCATATCGTCTGGCCAGTCCGCGTCGTCAAAGCGTTCACACTCAATTACGCGGCGTTCAAGTCGGATGTCACTGGCCTTGTCCGTTTGACGTTATCCCTGGCAAATGGCGGATATTCGCGAAACTGCACCCCTTATTCTTCGTTATCACTTTAGTAATGTTATATAATACCGAAGGACAAAGTGGATCATTTAATGGCATGTAGGTAGTAGGTATTGCACAAGCGAAGCTTGATGTGGAGAGGTAAATAACATGTAGCCTCACCAGTGGCGTTTAGATTTTCTTCTCACGTTGCCTATTTAAGATCTTTTATTCGTAAGGTTGGCATATATATATGAGGAGTTGCTTTTATAGAATCCCACTTCATAGATATAAATTGGTTTACGACAATGCACACAAAGAAGTTCAGTAGCCAGGAAGGCGTTTATTTATACATTGGTAGCAACTATGATGATTTAAATGACGAGTACACTGGATCAACAAACTCTATGCATAGAGTAGCACGGCAATCAAATGGTTTAATTGAGTCGGATAAACTTGTTAGTATATATATATATACTCCGTATATATTTATTTGTATAAAAATACCAATCCTCCCACAGCAGACTCTTCGAAGCCCAATTAATTAACCCATAAACCATAAACCAAAAAGAGAAATGAAGAACTCCATATTTCTCCAGCTTGAGAAAGACTTCAGCCCCCCAGGATTTAGTTGCCAACCAGCCCTCCAGCCCCTTTCTACCCCATATTCGCCCATGTGTACCAATCTGTAAATAGGGTAGATCCAATGGCATAATAAAGAAGAAGAAAAGAACGTGAAAGAAAATGAAGAAAGGAAATATAGAAATTAGAAAAAAGATGATATGAAGTAGGTTCAAGTAATGCGAAAAAAGAAATATGTAAAGGAATCAAACCAAATCAAACCAAACCACACCAAGCCAATCCAAACCATATACCCGGTAAATGAGAAACTGATTGGCAAATAAATAGAAGAAAAAAAAACGGCCAACGACCAAAAAATAAGCTCCCCACAACCCGTCCCAAGGCACCATTTCCATCCCGCCCATTCGTCAAATCAATGAATCGCATAATCCATGCTTCCGTGTCGGTCTCAAGAAAAAATGAAATAAAAGTTATGAACAAATGCGCCAGAACACACTCAAAAGAGAGAATGCAAACAACAAAAAAGAAAAGGAAGAAGACACTAAACACCCTGCAGCCCTGGGGGGTATAGAATAAATAAGACGAATGAGTAGATGAGTTGAGAAAGAACGATAATAAGATAGAAATGGCTAGGAGGGGAGAGAAGAAATAAAGCAAGTACAGAGAAGATAAAAAAGAAATAAACTAGTAATAGTAAGAGATGAAACGAACATGAATAAAATAAAAAACATAAGGCGGGCGGACGTCACAACAGGATATACCGGTTACGTTTCGGTTGACGGTCGCATTTTGCATCCGAAGGTCAAAATGAATTGGGTGAAAAAGAACTTCAGCGAAACGGGAGAGTAGACGGGCGTAAGCAACATCTCGTGGAAGCGCAGTTTTCGAACATGGAGACCGCCGCGCGTATTGTGCGGAGTTTTACTCGCACGCATCCCTGAGATAATAAGGAGTGGAATATTATTAGACTAGACCAACGGCGTTTGGGCGTTCGCTCGAAATTGGCCAATTTGCGGAAGAGGTGGGCCGGCAAGAGCCTCTTTTGCGACAGGAGACGGGGTCTCCTCTCAAACTAGACCCTCGCCTGGGCGTTTGTATCGTCTCTGCGACTGCATCCGTCATACGTACACACAAGTACGTAGAACTTAGGGCGATACATTACAGACTACTTACATCCAAGCTCACAGGACGTAAATAAAAGAGTAAGAAGGCGAGGAAGAAAAACGCCAGCCGAGTTGGCCTCTGGTCATTTCCTCACCGTGGTGACGCAGAGGCGGCGACGGCGGGTGAAGAAGGCCTGCGAAGATGCGACGATATGCCAGCAGCTTTGGTCTGAATGACTGGGGGGGCGGACGTTCGTTTAGCCATCAGTGTCATTTTCTTTCGTAGCTCCGCGAGCCGTGTTCGGATGCTGGCGACGACTATAAATTGGGGTGTTAGTTGAAAATTGCATAGAATTTATTAAGGGGTAAAATGGAATGATGAAGAAAAGAGGAGCAGCAAATCAAAAACACAAAAAAGAGAGAATACAAGATTTTAACTCACGTTTAACCACGATCTGCCGATCCTCCAACAGAACCCCATTGATAACATCATTATCAATACCGGCTTTCTCAGCCTGTCCAGATCTCCTCGACGGGAACTCCTCATCATTTTCCAAAACAGCCTCCAGCATCCTAATAGCAGTGACATACGCAATTTCACAACCAGGCAAATCCTCCCCAGTAAGCTCATTAATGGCCGCAGTCCGACTCATCTCCAACGCGCGATCATACATGAGTTTCTCCGCAGTGACCCCAGAGCTCACGACGATCTGATCAACAGACGTCCCCAGTCCCAACCCCGTATCCGATCCATACGAGTGGTTACCATTGTTACTTGGATGCGAAGGATGGTCGGTAGGTAGCCGCTTCTGGCCCTCCACAAGCTTCAGTCGGACAAACTCTGCCTTTTCCAGAACTTCATTGAAGCGGTTTCTGACCCACTGCACTACGTTATTCACCCGGTTTCCCACGGCAGGGCTAGTATTACCACTACCGTTATGATTATTCCCCGAACTCGAAGATGAAACGTCGCCAATGCCAACCACTTCTCCTATGTTCTTTCGCGCCCACCATGCACCAGCAATATCCATCGACTTGGCGAGCAGGGAGAGTGCTTTCACGTAAAGTACCAGGGCCTCCTCAGAAAGGGTCACAACGGCATCGACGGTGAGTCCGCCATCAGTTGACTGGGACGGGTCAACTTCCATGTCTGGTGAAGCGGTACCAGGATGGATAGCCGTTTCCGACTGCATGGACGGAGCCAACGGTATCAACTGTTTGTACTTGACTTCAGCAAATCCGTAAACAACATCACTCCGCGTGGCACATTCTTCGATGATCTGGACTGTTTTTGAGTCCTCATCCAGCGCAACTTGCGTCTTGGCTCCGTCCCCGATAACGACAAGGTTACCTTGCGGTGAAAGTGGATAGGTGGGGAATGGGTTGTATGCTAGTGGTGGGGAGCGTCCACCTTTCGTCAGAGTTAACGGGGGAGAAAAGCCAACTCCAAACAATCTCCCACTAGCCATATTTAGCGCTTTCGAGATTGCGGATGTCGCGGAGGTAGGACTGGGCCCGTATCTCCGTTCATAAGAGCTTTGCCGATTGTGGTTAGAGTCTGCTCGCGGCCTACCAGTAACCATTTGCAAGGCGCGCGATGAGGCACCTTGTGATGGACTCGGTGAGTGAGAAGCGGTGGTAGCACGCCGGACAATGGCACCCGCCGCCGGACGTGCCGAACCTTGGGTTTGTTGCTGGATACGAGGGCTGGCAGCAAGCTCATCCGCAAAGGCATTCACTTCCACAGCCCTCTTTTCTACGATGATATAGTCTCGTTCGAAAGCCACTTCTTGAGCAGCCCGTTCCCGCTCCCGTTCGGTATCTCTGTCGTCAAGCGCTGGTTGGGGAAGGGTTCCACGTTCGACGGCGTTCTCGTTAAGTAACGATGACCCGGGAGAAGATGTATTCCGACTTCGTTGCCGTTCCATCGCATGGGCAGCAGCAATTTGATCGCCAGACTCACGGCGTCCAGGCGATGAAGGCTGGGAGTTCATGTTTTGTTGGCGTCCTGTCACCGCTGCTCGTTGTAAATCAGGTTTATCGCGGCTTCCTATCCGACGTACAGCACCGGAAGGGCGAGGAGGAGTCCCTGATGCTGGGCGAGGTGTGGTTGGGCGTTGACCTTCTACTGCGTGATCCAAAGAACGACGTTCAGACGGGGAGGACGAGTACCCTGCTTCCTGAGCAACGTTTACATTTCGGTCCTGCCGAGTCGAACCAGTCCTTTGTATATCATCAGCAGTGGATTTTTCCTGAGCAATGGGATACCGGTCCTCATTCACCAAGCCCGGGATATCCCCTTTAATGACCGCTGACTCGAAGAAATCATTAAAGCCCATCCTTTCCACTGGATTTCGTTTGAGTAACTGTCTTATCGTCTTTTTCATGGTTTCCGAGGCCTCGCAATGTTCAGGAAATTTTATTCGATCATTTGCCTTCTCAATCTTCTGAAGCAATTCAACATGGTTCGTCGCTCTGAAATATGGCTTCCCAACCACCATTTCATACAAGACAGTGCCCACGGACCATAAGTCGGCTTTAGCATCGTATTTCTCATACCTCAAGATTTCCGGGGCCATATAGAGGGGGGAACCGCAGAGCGTATCGGCAAGAGATGTCGAAGGAAGTGACCGGGCAAACCCAAAATCCGCCAGTTTGAGTAAGGGCATGGAATCCAGGCCTGCACGGGGTGTGAATAGATCCTCATTTCCCTTGTATGGAGGAAGCCGGTAGTCTCCCCTGGCGATGGAACGCGGGGAGGGGTTAAGTAAAAGATTCTGAGGTTTGACGTCGCGATGGACCAAATCTCTCGACCGAAGGAAATGGAGGGCGCTCGCAAGTTGTTTTAGAAAGTGGCGGACAATAACTTCATTTAGACCGCCACTCTGCGGGTTCGGATATCTTTGTATCAGGTCACGAGTCAACTGGTGTCTCACTAAGGTATCGCGCTTCTTGATGAATATCGAGAGGTCTCCAAGGACACAATATTCCATGACAAGATGGATCTCGTTGGCTGTCTCCTGGCAATCTAGAAGCATGACAATATGAGGGTGGTGGACAGCTTTCAGGATATTGATCTCTAGTTTCAGGTTATCCTTCAGCTTCTTGTTTAGTCTCGCCATATTTACAGACTTAATAGCGACGAGGGTTTGGTTTCGCTGGGTAACCATCATATGTCAGCATATAAACGTCGTGACGAAAGAAAAAATATTTATTCTCAGGCTTCGATGCATGCAAAAGAGAAACGGGCACACCCACATTATGAACACCCTGATAAACTGTGGCAAAACTGCCACGGCCAATTTCCTCCAGGCGGGTATAGCTCCCGACCTGTATGGGGATGATATCCATTTCCCTACGTCGTCTGGACGGTGGCGGCCTAGTTGGTGGAGTGGCATCCTTGGGAGAATCCATGATGAGCGGGCAGCACAAGCACACGGGCACTCAGGCACCCGCACGCAAAACACACACAAGGGTTCTTAACACCCCCAAAATCGATCACGCCCTCGACAACGTTATAAAAATCGTTTGCTTGGACCGGGGTCCCATCAGGAGCGGCTCGGACAGGGATTATAGTCAGAGAGGTGAGGGAGGAGTTCGAGGATTCAGCGGTCTATGGCGAGTTTGAGATGGTTTATGGCAGAGATAATTCGAGGCCGACAAGATGGTATCGTAGCACTGGAGAAGAAAGGGAGAGAGAGGGGAGTAGGCCTAGGCTGGTCGTTGATAAAGCTGGGTTGCTAAGCCCAGAATGAAGGGAACCTGGGAATCGAGATGAGGTCACAGGATCCTACTAGGCAGTATGTATGCAAATCACTGCAGACAGCTAAGTTAGTTAGAGCGGAGGAGGAGTGGAGACGACAGATAGCCAGCTATGTGTAACTAAATATGTATAGGAGCCCAAGAGAGCAGAAGAAGAAGAAGAAGAAGAAGAAGAAGTAGAAGAAAACGACGCAGAGGAAACGACAGCGATGTTTGAGAGAGGATGGAAGAGGACGAGGGAAGATTCGCCGGGTACCTGGAGATGACTGTGACAGGGCAGTTCCAGTCTGGTGAGCTCTTGTGTCAGTGGAGAGAAGAGAAGCTAGGATGGGGGAGGGTTGAGGCTAGGGCAGCGGGCAGCGGGCAGTGATTGGCGGATACAAAACAAGGCGGCCTGCAGCAGATGAGACGGGACAGCAAACGGGCAAAGAGAGAGAGAGGGAGAAAACGGGATTGCTGTTGAGGTTCGTTTTTTCTTTCTTTTCTTTATTCTTTATTTTTAATTGTCTTTGAAATGCGGTTTCATGCTTTGGGAGGCAGCGAGAAGGGGAAAATGGACGTATAGCTACAACACGCTGATAAGTGACTAAGAGGAGGTTACCATACCGATGTGCTAGTATATAGAGAAGTGGAGGCAGACAGTCCACGTATTGATGTGGCATATATACCAGACGACAGGAAGAATTGTATCATAGGAGGCGGAGAGAGGAAAAGGAAAAGGATATGGAGGAGAGAGAGAGAGAGGAGAGCTGTGTGATGGAAAGAGTTGATGGTTGATGGAGTAAAGTTATGGAAGAGTAACGCATGAAACAGGAAGAGAGACGAGATAAGAGATAACGGGGAACATTGTTCTTCCCTCGACTTGGACCGGTTGGGGGCACGCCATGCCGGAGCGGTGTGAGTGGTGGGCGGCGTTCCAGGTAAGAGATACCCAACGGCTGCCCGGGCCGCCCGCAAAACTCCAGGTCACTGATACCTGGAAGCTGGCACTATTCCCCCCCCGGAATGATGAAACAACAACGCCCTTTGAAAGTTTGGACTGGGCTGAAAGTTTGTGGGCCCGGAAGGTACCAGATACCTGCACAGCGCTCTAGAACAGCTAAGGCAGAAGGGTACAAGTGACTTGGCCAGCACATCAGCAGACCAGCGGAAGACGCCAAACCGGATTGGGGAACAGAAGAATCTCCCGAGGTCTCCAGCTCATCTCTCTAAACATCTACGCTGTAATCCGCATAGAAAACATGGATAAATAAACTACTAATGCACAAAAAAACATTAACTACAATACACCATCATTGCCACATGGTCTCTGCAGCGCCACAACTCCTGAATCCCACCTGTTCTCGCCGTGCACAAGGAGGCAGGTGAGAGTTTGTATTAACTACTAATTCCCCCTTCACGGGTGGTCGCCCTCTCATCAGATGCCATGTCATGTTACTCTAACCCAACAGCAGAAAATCTCTTGATTCAACTAACTAAACTGACTAGCTGACGCATGTCTGCCTGTCTGTCACTTGTTGACAATCAGGGTTGCTTTTTATCTGACTTATATTTTATTTATAAATAATCCACCCGTGTCGTGGGCCAACCTGTCGCCTGTCAGTTCAGTTCAACTCTCCAATGATAATGATGCCAGGGTTCATGGATGTCTGATATCATGGCCAAGCTACTCTATGTATTAGATGGGCAATATGCAAACCGATTTACTCCATTACTACGGAGCATATAGCCATAAATCTACAATACATACTCGGAAGTGTGTATTTGGCTCCCAGCAGTTCCTCACGGTAACAATACCCCGTCCATCTCCTACATCCATTGTCTTCATACGGCATGCAAGGAAAAGAGAGCAAAAAAATACCCCGGAAACGTATATAACGTCATCCCTGTAATAAGCTCTGGACCCAGGTCAGAAATAGCAATAGTTAAAAAAGCCCTGGAGCCCAACAACAAGGAAAAATCAAGAACTAGCAACGCGGAAGGTCGGAAGCCCAGAAAGTCTAACCAGCCCCCCCCGTGTCTTAGGGAGGGCATTCCTGCAAGATTTCTTCAGGTTCTAGATTTTCATCGGCCAGGGACCGTGTCGTGTGTCTTTTTTGTAACTCAGTTAAGTTAAGCGGTGGTGTTTCGGGGTTAAACATACTGAACTTAAAGTTCTTACATCTAGCCAGGGGCCATCCATGTACATGTACATACATATGTACGTGTATTCCCCTGTTGAAGTAGATATTTGTTGAGCAGACAGGGAAGAATGTTCTAAAGGAAAAATGAAAATGAAAAAAATGAGAGAGAATAAAAATTTATTTGCCATTCCCGAAATAGAGATTGAACGTTTGATCAGCAACATATTGTATATAAAATAAGGTAAAAAGGTATGGTAGTAGCCCTGGCTTCGCGAGAGATCCAACAAACCCCAGAATATACTTAACAATGAGATGGATCCTGCCGTCTGATATCCCTCTCCTCGCAACTGCTCCAATACCATTCTCGACATGCGAGAAGTCGTTTTAACATCGGCCCCGGGCCGACTATAGCTAGGCTCAAACCCGGCATTTCCCACGAAGGAGAAGGGATAGAATCGGGGGGTTGCAGGGAGAGGGAGAAAGAGGAGGAGTGGTGGCAGTCTGTCTCTCCTCAGTCAACAACACCTCATACCTTTTGAGACTCTCGTCCAAGAAACTCGACAATTCCCAATTATGAGCTCTCTGATATCGGAAGAGAAACCGGCAATCGTAACCCTTAGTTACAATACAAATATCACTGAACCCGCCCAAACTCCTATCAAAGAGCATCCACTACATCACATTCTACCCACCCCCACCGCATCCCCTAGTTCGTGCTCATCCTCCCCCTCCGACCCCTTTTTCAAAGCCCCATCCAACTCATCAACCCCGTCCACTCCAAACTCCCTGCACCAAAAACAGCTCCTCGATCCCCGAAAACAGCCTCAGTGCCTGACACCCCGCATCCGGGGCCCATGCCTATCATGCATGTTAGTCCCATACAACAACGCAAGCCCCCTCACTCTCACTCAAATCCCCAGGGTCCAGCGGGCCCACATCCCACATGCCCCCCATCTAGCAATAGGGCAAACGCATCGCACCACGAGCCGCGAATACAAATACAACCACATCGTCGCGGAAACAGAATCACATTCCACAGAACCCCCCCGTGCGCGTGGCAGAAGGTAAGTTTTGTAGTTGTAGGCTATGAAGCACCTAGCATCTGGTGTGATTCTACGGCAATGTATGCTGTAGAGGCGGGATAGACGTGGTGCTATATAAGATGCTCTCGCATGTCAAGCTCTCATGCTAGTTTGGTTTCACTCCGCGAACCAGGGCGCGGGGTATCTCAGGGACTGTAGCGGTTGGTGCTTCAGATTTGGTATGGCGGTTTGGTGCTGGAGACTTCATCTGAGTCCAAGGTTGTCTGGAGGGTTGCTTGGGGCGGTGGGGGTAGGGTTGTTGGTGTGTATTGATGTTCCCCAGTACAGGTACTTTGCCACTGAAGAAGGGCAGGAATTCATCATAAGGAGATCTGTCTTTGCTTGAGATATTCATCAAGCTTCGCGAGGCGCGGCGGGGTTGCGAGGAGGTAGGCGATCCGGCGAATTTTGAGGGGTAAAAACGAGGAAAATATATGGACGGCTTTGGGAGATGAGGGCATGGCTCCTTGTGTTCTAGATATTCTAGATACATGCCCACTTATTAGGCACTGTGCTCATTGGCTTTTGCGGAGCGAGTCTGGTCTGTAACCTCCAAACTTCAGATCGCAGCGGCAATTTGCCCGGTATGCACGCATCACTCCCCGCTATTTATTCTCCCTCTGCATCTGCCGTGATAAATCCAACCCTGTGTCGCCTTGGCGGAGTATATTTCCCGGCATCTGTAGAGAAAGTCTCCATTCTCATCATCGGTCTGCGCGATATCCATCCTTTGGATTGAATGAAGGTAGCCTCTTCCTTCGAAAAAGAAAATGACATAGTCTTAGAAATGATGGGAAGTAGCTATTCAATCACAGAAGGACCAAACAGCTCTAATGATTCACCCCTTGTTATATCTCTTGTTCACACTGCTTCATTTTCGATCATGGGGGGCATTTTCATCATACCATATACAGTTTCTCCTACTTCACCCTCCACAACTAATCTAAAAAATTTGACGAATTTGCTTCGTGAAAGTTCTGTAAATGTTGAAAAAAAGAGTTGGTATCAGTACTTCTTCGAACCTATGCAGACAAAATTCATCTATGTTGAGATGTGCAAGGCACCCAAGGACGGATTACTTCAACTTGATATATCAGCTAGCCAGAGGTGTGACAGTCTCTCTGCCTGCTGAACAGGCACTCAGATCTTGTAGTGCTGATTCAAACAAATTTTCAAGATGTGTTGCAGTTAGTTACACTTCTGGCTGGCGTTCTCTCACTGTGGATGCTTGTCATATCTCTCACAGAACATCTTTCTCATGGCATAATCCCTGAGGGCAAGGAACTTTATATATTTCGTGGATAGTATGGATGGGGATAAACGAAACCTTGGAAGCGAGATGCGCCGCTATGGTGCGCTTGGCGCGTTTATTTAAGCGACCTGAGCCGCAAACTTTGCTGCGGCAGGTACCGTACCACCACGCCAGGCTTTTGAGGTCCACAGGTAATAAATTCTAGGCAGGTAGGCTGGGTGGGACGGAATAAATATCCAGGCCGGTCTATACCCAACCTCCAATTATGTTTCGAATCACCTCCTCCTTTCTCATCGGAGTGGTAAAAAATCCCTTCATCATTCAAGCCAATATAAATGTACAGGACAAAATGTACTCTGTATGGGCGGTTGAAATATCATTATACACTTCTAAAGATCTATGCTGAGGAAGACAGATGAGATATGGTTAACACCTCCCGTTAAATAAATAAATGATGCGAATTAAATACGAGAAGAGAAGGGAGGAAAGGCGAAATAGAGGTCTATAAACCCAATCCTCGAACAAGCAACCACAAAACCAACGGCACCACAACATTATCATTCCCACCCGTCAAGACTGCCTCCATGCAACTGGACCCCAGCGCCGCAAGGATAGATTTCCCGACGATGACAGCCCAGCCCCTCGATGTCGCCATCGTTGGCCAGGATGAGGATATCAACTGAGACATCGGCACGGGCACTGAACGATCCCACCCGCCAACAATCAACCAAACGCGCGCCGCCAGTATCCCCACAAAAACGGCGAGTGCAAAGGCCATACTGCCCTCGATACTCTTCCCGCCGCCCCAGAACCACTTATGTCGGCCATATCGTCGTCCCACCAGAGACGCTGCAGCGTCACCCATGCCGACGCATATAACCCCGCTAACCATGCTCAGATCCCGCGTTTCTACATCCCATCCCTCCCAGGGAGGGCTGCCAGTGCGAGGGATCCCAGCAAGAGAAAGCCAGAGCGGAATGGCGCAGCCAATAAGGAGGAAGATGTGGGAAACAATGACTGGGCCGCGATGGTCGCGGCCATCTACGTAAGGCGCAAGGAAGTACGTGAGCGGCTTTGAGATTGGTGGTAACTGTGAGGCTCGAAATAGATCCAGTAAGAGGAAAATGGCTAGGATGAGGGCCAGAGCAAGTGCTGTGAATGTAGGGTCGATGAAGGTGGCTGGCAGGAACATCAGGACCATCATTCCATGGAAGACTTTGCGTCGAGTGTCTACCTCAACGGCCCCTTTGAGACGAATCACTAACGCCAATCCCACCACGATCACAAGCGCACAATAGCAAGAGATCAGGAGGCGGGTATTTGCCTCTCCGAAAGTATCTCGCCGGAGATGCTCCACCCATCCCAGATGACATGATCTGTGGTCCAGCTCTGGATCGAGTAAAGGTGGTATTCGGACCCAATTCTCCAGATTGGCTTTCACAAGCTGAAACCTGAAGGACGGGATGTTGCCAAACAGATATCCAATTGCCCACCCGAAGGGCTCATTCCCATGAAGTGCATTCCGCCCAACATATCTTCTCACAGGCAATAAAATTATAAATAATGTCGCCGTGTAGGCATATAGTGCATATGCCCACTTTCGCACTTGGGCCTGAGCCGCTGTAAGTGAAAGGAATGATCTGACGTTCGGCGTCACTAATCGTTTGCGCCGGCCACTAGGTGTAATTTTAACATAATCATCCCCGTCGCCATCATCAAAGGTCGATGATCGACGACGGTGGCTATGAGTAGGCTTCTGTTGTGTATTCGTAAAGATTTCTTGGAGTGAACTATCATTCTTTGAGAGGACATTGTCCAATGGAACTGGGTGAATGGGAGGAGCCACGGCTCGATCATCAGATATCTTAGCAACATTAGCTTGCTTAAAACTGAAGTTGTTTTGGCTTCTCCTGCCCTTAGTCAGAGGAAGACCACTGACAGGTCCATCGCTCTCGGACAACACCTCCCCGTCGTGACCACCATGACTGAGTCTGTAGCAGATGCTATGATCAAGGATCTTAAGAAGATTCCTCGACCTATTGTCTCTACTAAGTGACCGACGGAATTTCCAAGACGGTATTCTTGCTAATGTAACCTCCCAACGAAGGACATGTTGACATAGGGCAAGCATACAAATCCCGCCAAGCCACAGTAGCGCCTTAAGAATTTCCCCTTGGGGCGAGCTAGCAAAGAGCAGGATGTTAATGAGTCCAGTAGCAAGGAGTTGCAACTCGGTAGGCAATAAACTAGTTGTGGAAAGAAAATGCAATGTTGTTACAAGCGCCTGGTGTAAGGGGAAAATAAGAGACAGGAGCTCCGGGTTGAGCCCCTGAAAGGCCTCAGAGCTTCCCGACGAGATATCCGAGATGATAACTGGTAGAATGGTAATCGCCCAATGTGTGATGACGAAGTCATGCCATACATTGTAGAAGGGTATAACAGGAGAAGGTATCGAAGAAAGTCCGAGTATTATATTTGGTAATATTGACGTCTGGTGGTTGTGTACCAGCGATAACGCAATTAGCACGGGGAGGAGAACGGGGTATATTAGAGGAGCGGGATCGAGATTCGTCGAGAATGGGAAGGCCGCAATAGCTTTCCAACTGCGCCGTCGGAAACCATGCGTAGAAATTTGAAAAGGGTATATCAAGTAAAGTACAAGAATCGTAATCGAAAACGTCAAAAGCTCTAAATGAGGAGCAAAAACACAATATCAGCACCTCTAGCACTTGCCCAAAAAATAATGACAGATACGTACCTCTATTCCAAGCTCTAGCAGCAAATCTTACATCATTCCCAAAATATGCCGTCGCGGCTACAGCAAGTACCAACACCGTCTCAAACAGCCTTCGTAGAACTTCGATGCGGTTCCGCCTAGCCACCTGGGCCCAGAAATCTGCCTCATCGCCATCCGCAACCTCACCCGAATCTCTTCTCGAAGCCGCTGACCTCGACCTCCTAAAAGCAGACCATAACCGCTCCGCCGTCAACTCCGCACCCGCCTCCTGGCCACTCCCTCGTCCAACATTCAGGTTGTGTCTAGGTCGTACTCGGGGCGCCGGCAGGCCTTTCAAAAAGCCCGTGCTCTCATCGTCCGCCTCTGTCCCACTTTCACTAGAAGTCCTAGACGATTTCCTCCACGAGGAAGTATAGTTGCCACGTTCACCGTTGCCTATCAGGGTGAGGAGGCCAGGTCGTCCGTGGCGATGGTAAGGGTGAGGCGATCGTGAGAGTTGCCGGCGTGAGTTCAGCGATGAAGGAGCTATAAGTGAGGGAGCATGGTTATCATGGCTTTCGTCATTGCCTCTGTCGGCGTCTTGGGTTGCCATATCATTCTGGTCGACTATTGGGTTCGGAAGAGTTGGGTGCGATCACCCGCTCGCCATAGCTGGCTGGAGCTCGATGTGACGTCGAGAAAGAACCGCGGTGCGCGACTGGAATTTTCAAACAACAACTCGGATAATATTCATAGGTAGTACCTCTAGTTATCTATGAGCCATGAGAAGTGTAGTGGTTCATCGTGGACAGAAAAGCCAGCATGAAAGTTGCGGCGCGGAACAGGTGCGGCTTGGAAACTGCGCCCCGGTAATCTCCAGGTCACATGCTTTTTGGATCTTGGATATCGTCATCAGCAGCTGCCATGTTTTTCCTTTCTTTTTTACTCGACACAAATCTATGTTTTTATACTTGTTATTAGGGCGCTACTTTCGGTAAAATGCATATCAGCAGTTGGGTCTATGGACATGGAGTACTAAATTCCTTTTGATATTCCTTGGCCCTCCTATTCTCCACGCTCATTGAAACAAATCTCGTTCTCCACCCATCATTCGCCCTACCGACGATCGCACTGTCCTCCACTGGCCGCCCTCATCTTCCGCTGCTGCTACGATGACCGCACTATCAACAACAGCCTTGGGCATCTCAACAACAACAACTCACTACTCAATCCTCAACATCCCATATCCGCCCCCTCACCGCCTCCTCAAGCCAGATGTAAAACTAGCCTACCATCGCGCACTACTCAAACACCATCCAGATAAATCTCGCACAGCCTCGTCCAACCCCGCCAAAACCCCCACCACGAGTATAGCTTTCAGAACCAATGGTGCCAGCACCGGCACCAACTCCAATTCCCGATATACAACTAATAGAGAGACGACGTCAACATCTAGTATAACCACCGAAGCTTCAAATCCAGCCGGCACAGCCAAAGTCTCGCCGCCTCCACCCCATGCCCCGCAGCTGAGCTACACAATTGACCAAATAACTACGGCATACAAAGTCCTGTCAGATCCCGTCGCACGAGCGGAATATGACCGCTCCCTACGTCTCTTAGGGATAAATGGTAACAGGCATGGGCATGGACATGGACATGGAGATGATGAGGGTACACCCTTTAGAACAGGCATGGAGGTTTTCGATCTAGACGATATGCAGATGGCGCGTGCCGCTTTTGGTTCTGACTCTGGCACCAACTCTGACAACAACGGTAGCGGTGGGACATGGTATCATTCCTGCCGCTGCGGGGAAGAGAAGGGGTTCGTGGTGTTGGAAGAGGAGCTGGAGAGGGAAGCGGAGAGGGGAGAGGTGGTTGTCGGGTGTCGTGGGTGTAGTCTGTGGGCTAAAGTTGTGTTTGCTGTTGATGAGGGCGGCGAGGAGGAGATGGAAAATGACCGGATATCGTGAAAGGCGAGCTGAAGTTTGGATTGAATGGATTTACAGACACACAGTCACACAGTCACTGGTGGTGTCTGGTTTTCACCATGTCCACGCTGGGTTCAAGGACGACGTACTGTGTCGACGCTAAGATGCTGGGTTGTAGTATAGAGCTCCCCATATAACGCATCCAGCGCCATCTAACAGTGCATCTGCAACTTGTGGAAGCTTGCTACGATCTATTCGCATATGGAACCAAGTTTCTCAACTTGTGATTTCGAGGCGGATGCACCGCCCTACCGTCCCCTAGGATTCTTCGAGGAGGTACCTAATAATGCAACCCGCCGCAAGTCAGTCGACTTGCTCCGGGCCATCATCGAAGGCTAATATGTTGATATATCAATTAAATCCTTTTCCTTGTTTGTTCTTGAGGAATTTCAGGAGTATTCCCCTGGTACATCTTCTTCCCTAGGAGACCGGAACAAGCTCGCGTGGCCATGTATCAACCAGGTTTCGATTGGCTATACAAAGCGGTCGTAGAACGCGCCTCCGGTACATGTATGTACATGTATGTGGGTGAAAGTGGATTTGAGATGAGATTTTCCTTGTGTTATTTAGAGGGATTATACAGATAATTATCCAAACAGATAGTCCATTATAGAACCATGAATATATCCCCTAGTTATCAATAGCTTTAGCGCATTTAGCAGTTAGTTCATTTTTTGGGGTTTTTGGGTCTCCTTTCTTGAGAATATTTATTAAGGCCTATGTGTCACGACTTTTAAGTAGACCAAATAGTGGAATTTAATGGCTCTTTGAACATATTCCTGTTATATATGGTCTTCTATCGGTGATTGTTGCCTGGGTACACATGGATCTCAAGTCTTTGGCGGGCGGAAGCTGAGTAAATAAATACAACACTACTGCGAACTTCATCAGAACATCTAATAAGAGTTCACCCTCAACCGCTACACCTCTCCCAACCCGTCATCTCCCCTCCCCCATCCCTTAAAATGTCCAAGATAGTCAACATATCATCGAAGGCTCAGTTTTCGGAGCTTCTCTCATCGTCCTCCATTGTCATAGCAGACTGTAAGTTGTTCTCCCCTGGCGAGGAATCCGACCACTCCGAC
The DNA here is from genome assembly GCA_001014755.1 of Blastomyces silverae. Taxonomy (NCBI): domain Eukaryota; kingdom Fungi; phylum Ascomycota; class Eurotiomycetes; order Onygenales; family Ajellomycetaceae; genus Blastomyces; species Blastomyces silverae. The sequence continues at coordinate 11,928 of LDEV01000609.1, read as the reverse complement.
CAACTACCCCTCCATGCCCCTCCCAACACTTCCCCCTCTCCCCCCCCACCACAAGCCGCAATTTATCCCAGCTTGCCCGGATGGCCATAATACCAATAACGCATAGATGGGAAAAGTGACTCGTATCACATTGCTGACGTTGTTTATATTTCTTCTTAATCTACAGTCTATGCGGACTGGTGCGGGCCATGTAAAGTGATTGCGCCGGTTTTCGAGAAACTGGCAAACCAGTTCTCGCGCCCGAAGAAGATATCTTTTACCAAGATCGATGTCGACGCGAATCAGGATGTGGCAGCAGCTTACGGAGTCACTGCGTAAGTTATAAAGAACTGATGTTCTCTTTCTTCCGCCGTTTCGTGTACCTATCGGGTTCCTCCAATGTCGGCACTTGGAATCAGGTTACCTACAACTGTGCTAGCTTTTGTTCAATAGGCCTGATGGGAGATACTGACGGCTAACTCTGACGCGATGTACTGTACCTACGGTTGTCTTCTAGCATGCCTACGTTCCTAATCTTCAAAAACGGCGCCGTCGCCCATTCAATCCGCGGCGCAAACCCGCAACTCCTCACATCCAAAATACAAGAATTCGTCTCGAGTGTTGGATCTAACGGCGCAGACGACGCTGCGGGCGAGGCTAGCGGCAGCGGCTCACAGTGGCTGGGCGGGAGCGTTCCAAAGGGCTACTCAGAGCTCTCTAGCGATATTGAAATCAAAGGCATAGATCTTCTCAACTGCGACAACCAGGTCGGATCTGGGAAATCGCTATTCGCAGCGGAGAAGCCATCGGGTTTCTCTGCTGCTGAGAGTAGCGGGAATGGCAAGGATAAAGCCTCATCTACGTCCGACTGGGTGGAGAGCGACACGGACGAGCAGCTGATGCTATACGTGCCCTTCCAGTCGTCTATCAAACTTCATTCGTTACAGATTACTTCTCTCGCATCTCCCGGAGGTGATGCCGATGATGATGAGGTACCAATGCGACCTAAGACGCTGAAACTATATACCAATCGCACGCATATCATTGGGTTTGAAGACGCGGATGAGGAAACCCCGACGCAGGAGATCGAGCTGAGACCACAGGATTGGGACGAGAACACGAAAACGGCAACGGTTGAGCTGCGGTTTGTCAAGTTCCAACGCATCACGTCGCTTGTTGTATACTTCGTAGACGGAGATGGGGATGGAGAGAGGATCCGAGTGGATAGGGTGAGGCTATTTGGGGAAGCTGGGGAGAAGAGGGAGATGGGCAAGCTGGAGAAGATTGGGGATGAGCCGGGAGAGTAAAACTTGAGAGACAGGTCTATTGTCTTTTAATAAAGCAAGATGGATGGATGGCTTGAAGGATCGCTTGTTTACTTCGTCCTGTATCAACATACATACGTTCATCGAACTGAAGTTTTTTCTAGAGTCTTTGAGGGAATGACAGTAATGAGCCACGAATCAGATGCTTCATTCAGTAACTTGTATTTTTTTTAAATTATTTGTTACCACAGTAAAAAAGCTCAAACACTAAGTCTCTAGCAGCCCTGAAGGATGTTCCCCAGACTCTTGGCAGACTCTTGGCATTCAGCCCCATGCATCATGTATGCAAATCATTCGGCACAGAATAATGAAGCAAGTGTATGTATCTGGTTTGGGTCACAGCCTATGTACAGTGCTGCGCAATAAGTTTGAAACTATTGAGACTTCTAATCAAAATACGCTAGTCCAAAAGTAGTTTAACTCATGATAGTTAGTAGTAGTTATAGTGTCACATGATATTTAAATGATCCGGCCAGAGTTGGAGTTTACAGATGACACAGTAGCAACATTAAATCTACTTATAGAAACTGCAAAAGAGGCGTGGAATTCAATAGATGAGAGTATTCTCTATAATCTGTCTATTACAATGCCAAATTGTGTGACTGCAGTCATTGAAGCAAAGGGATAGTATACAAAATATTGAGAGGAATTCAATCTCCGCAGCATGTAATTAATTAATTAGGGCTAGTTACAGCAATAAACAGTGCAAACACTAAACTACTTTTGGACTAGCGTATTTTGATTAGAAGTCTCAATAGTTTCAAACTTATTGCGCAGCACTGTACTTATATAAACCGGCGTAGGTCTCCTGGGTAATAAACATGCGCTTCCATAAAAGTGCAAGAGAACGAGCCACAGGGCTGAATTTTTCCCTGTCAACCCAACCGCCCCCAATCCAAAGCAGATCCAGCGCCGGATTATCAAGAAGAGAATAATCAGGGAAATAAAATAAAAAAAATAAAAAAAGAAGAAATGTTCGATCCCAAACCAAATGGCCATTTCCTCAATGAGAAAGAGGATAAGTAATAACAAACGACCAGTAAAGTACGAACCGACGTGCAATATCGTTGTTCTGTGACGCAGCCGACACCTAAGGATTTTTTGACTCAATCAAACATCACAAATAAAAAGCACACATGCCTGCTTCTTTCCAAAGGAACGAAGAGAGCATGGGGCTTCTTGATGTCTAGGCAACACGGGTTAAGGGCTGCGTCGCCGCACGAAGAAAGAAAAGAAAAGAAGAAAAGGAAGAGAAGTGAAGCTGGGAAGAACTTTTATATCGGTTTGTGTGGTCGGTGAGGCCGGAAGTATAGTTCTTCCGGGCTGCTTTGGGTTTAGCGGGGTTTCATCGAACTTGCAGGCCATATTCATATTTGGGCAGGGAGTAAATATCTAATCCGCATAGAGTACAACTGTACAAGGCGAGTTGATTTGCACGCCCAAACCCTTTTGATGTCGCTTCTTCTCAAAGGTTGACTCTTTCAATTCCCACATCTTTCCCCCTATGGTTGAAAAATTGTGTCCAGAAAAGACACTGAACTAGTTATGCCTGGTAGCTACATAGCTAGCTAGAGCCAGGCGATGACGTAATCGCATACAAGCGAGAAGAAGAAATACTTATGTCCCACAGTTATTTTAGCCTCTTTTCTCTCTCTCTTTTTTTTTTCTCTTTTCCCTCCTATGGCCAATGATGAGTGATATGCGACTACGGTCGTGTATCTTAATCACATATATAGGAAGAGTATGAATGCTCTCTTTCAGGAGCTTGATATCAACTGACACCCTCTGAGGCCTTGGTTTGGTGTATTCATTCCAACCACTTCAATCAAATCGATGCCGATATCCATTTGCAAAGAATGATTCCTTTCCCTCTGACTCCTATTCTTCCCTTGTCTTGAGCAATCTGGTATATCTTTATGATGGCAACTGCCATCTTGACGAATCTCACATTACCGAAGCTATTTGGCTTCTAGCCTTTCTTCTCATGATGGATTTTGTGTCGATTGCCAGGCTCGAACTTGCGACTCATTCCATCAGGCTACAGTGCTGCTATTTATATATATATATGTATTTAACTTTCTATTTTTTAAATACATTCCGAGGAAACACTCTTCTTTTCATTTGATAACATACTCCTTTTCCTTTCCGCTAGGCGTGGAGTCAGCCATCTTCTGCCGATGCTCTTATCCCAAGTTTACTGGAGGAGGCAACCAGAGAAGAATATGAGGCATGCAAGACCGTTGAACATCCCATCTCAACCCATCCCAACCCTACTATCGGGGTAGTGGTGATAGATGTCTTGCATCAGCCTTGTTGGAACTTGACCAAATTATCCGTTTTGAGATGGTTTAATGATTTCATCTGTTCGCAGCATTGAGGGGGGCGTGGAGGATTTGGATGCCGGCAAAGTCTTCAAATAGCCAACTAGACTTTTGGGACAATATATTAACACTTGCGGCGCTAGAGCAGCTACTAAGTTATTCCTGCTGAATGCCATCGGTGAACTTTTCAAGGGGACTAAGGGAACACAGCTGCTCGTTCACATTTGTTTGAGGCCAGGGCCTGCCTTGGGGTTTTTCCAATTCAACATGAGCTCGCTGTTTGCGATGGTGGCCCTTATTCCATTCATGAAATGATATCAAGGTTGGCAGTGTAGACCAAATTTCATTCTAGAACCGCACGTACATGATGGCCATTTTAACAATTCCGTTTCAAAATCTGGGTTTATCCATCCATCCATCCATCGCAGAGTTTCTTTTAGTCTTTCCGAAGAGCTCAAATAGCTCCTGGAACTTTTGACTTGGGCTGGAGCGTGACTGGGGATCGCAAATCTCTGCCCCGATTTTCTCTGCTTTAAGCAAACTGCTTGCTTGACGAGTTATTGCTAATAATGGCAGAGGTTATTCATGCTGCAACAATGCTCAGTTATGCTCTCTCAAAGTCCACTACACTCACTAGCATATCATCTAGTTTTCCTCATTACATTTCTAGCCCTAGTCTACATACCACCTGTCTAAATCCGATGTCTCTCAACTGACTTAAAAAGGCTGAGTTATCCTAGGCTACTCCTATGTATATTCTGTTCAACAATCTATCTGCCTCAATACCTGGTGTGGTTGTTGGTCATCTTAGCTGCATCATTCGTTCAGTAGTAATGCTATATGCTAAAAAGCTGTTCCCGCACCGCGAACATAACATGCCTTTCATAGAAAGCTTCTAAGTACTAATATCTCCTACCTCCAACCTTTGGTAAGAAATGGCTTCCATAATGCTCCGGACCATCGTGGAGTTTCCACCTCAGAACGATCTCTGCCACCGGCGTGGTCAGTATTAGTCCCGTTACCGCGTGCTTGACGTGCTCAACCGTATTCAACTGTATGTATCCATATGACATTCATGAAGGAAATGAAGCCAAATATGCACATTATAGTGCTGAGTGAGACTGGAGTATTGAATCATCTTTTTGTTAGTTGAAAAGCTGTCTTGCGAGCTTCAGATCATTGACCTGAGGACTGAGCTTCATCAACAAAGTGCATATTTTTATTTTTATTTTTATATTTTTATCTCATTTCATAGCAGATAACAACATTGAATAAATATCTCTTGATTATTAATCATCCTGATACAAAACAATGCATTGATGTGAAAGCTCCTCAACATCTATCTATTCTTCACAATGCTCTCTCCCCTTGTCACATGCAATATAGTAGATCAAACACCACAAGAAAGTCTGTTTCTAATTCTATTGATGCTCACTTCTCATTTGAAATGAATAAATGTAATTCAGAGGGGAAAGGGAAAAAAAAGAGTATCTCCGAATAGGTCCCACTGGAACAATACTAGTCAGAAGAATAACCTCTCACAGCGCCCACCGAATACTAGGTAGGCACAATCATGACAACAGAAAGTAGTTCAAAAGAACACTGTCTGTTGTCATCCCCCGAGGCACGAAAATCTGGATATTTTCAATGAATATAAGCCCGAAGCTCCGGCCCCTTAGCTACCCCAGATAGCTAGAGTGTACCAAATCTCGGACATCTTTGGTATGAGGTTGATTTGAAGCACAAGTGGAGGAAGAAAGTCAAATCAGGACGAACGTACGCGGTATGCGCCATGAACCGTGATGGAAGATTGGAGCAAAAAATGGAAAAAGGAAAATGTTTTATGGATCCCCTCGGTAATCCTAGGCCTGAAGTAGCAAGAATTGATTGAATTATTATGGACAGCGCCATAGTACTCCGTGCAGAGTAGCAGTACAAGATTCAACGGAATGGTCAGCTATCTTTTATGGGGGAATTTGTTTTGAACTTCTCCATAAACGAAGAAGGATCATTGTTCATGAGTCGTGCATCAGGGACCGCTGTCCGGGGCACTTCTTCAAACAGCGCGCAGTGACTCTCTGAGGAAATTCAATAAACGAACGCTCCTCGGACCCATGGAGAGAAGAAGAGCCCTTCTTCGTCCTCGTCTTGTTCCCAAGCCTTTCCGTGGTATTCGGCATTAAACACAGGCGCGGAGAAAACAAATGAAGCAACAATTCCGCGAAGACGGCGAAGAGTGCAATTGATTGTGGGACGCCACAGCGGGCTAGTCGACACGGCGCTGATTGTAGTCCTCAGTTTCTTCAGACTTCAGAAAGCCTCCAAAAGGCCCCATGCTGTTGCTGTCATAGTTGCTGCGGCGCCAAGTTCGCCTGGAGAAAGACCCGCGACAATCCTCGGCTGAAATAAACTTTTGGATGAAGCCAAGTATGTGGGGATGGTTGAAGGGTACAGGATGGTGAACCATCGTTGGTGCATCAATTGGGTTTTGCGGGGAAAGCAATTCCAGAGGCGAGATAAGACGAGCAAAGCCGAACAGAATCGAATGGCGCCTGCTTTCTGCACCATGGACTTGGAGATAGACGGACATCGATTAGCCTAGTCTCTCTCGAGTCTGGGCCGACGGAGTGCCCACTGTTGCGGTATTGCTACTCTGCTATCTTGTGAGCGCCGGCACTTGTCCCAGACTATCAGTCAATTCGCCGCCCGGCGGGGAGGAAACACGGTGTTCTTTCGGTTATTCTGGAGATCTCACATGGATTCGAACACTCCGTCTATCCCAAGAGGTGAACTTTCAAATTCTCAAAGAAACCCTCCGAGGAATCATGGCCAATAAATGATGGGCATAGATGGACTGTTCGGCCTGGCCCCGCTTAACGCCACCTCTTCGGCGGTCCTTCTCCAAGAAATGCGGGTCCAGGATCCAGGAACCGTTTCGATTGACTTTGTTGGCGTGTGCTACCGAAATTTAAAATATTCGGTGCTTGCAATAAGTTGTATGGACCGTTCGAAGAATAAATAGCCTACCAACTGGGAGCATTGTGTCATGTTGCTATCATTATTGGACGAGAAATACACAATTCATCCTGCTGGTTATCCCTGGGCATAAATGTTCATTATTTCCTTGAGGTCTCTGATCTCTAATCCGTATGGATACACTATTCCTTGCATTCATGCAATCGCAGAACTTGTTAGTTTGATTCTGGCCGGGCACAAGGCATGGAAAGAATCAAAGCTTTTTGTCAACTCAGGCCGCGAAGAATTATGTTTGACTATCCAATGATAGGCTGTGCTGAACGGATAGTCATGCACAAGCTGTGGACGAAGCCCACTTTGTGCATCTGAATGAAATATTCTCAGCAAACTTTCTTCATTCACATGCCAGGAAGCCGAAAAATGGTCAGCCAACTTAACAAAAGATGAGGGACTGGGCTTCGCGACAGACCAGCGGATCCCCCAAAAAAGGGCCGTTGAACTTTATTAAAAAGTAGTTCGACACTTGCCGAAGCCAACCTTCCCCATATTGTAAAATCCTCCGGCTTCTCACAGCGAACGTTCGGATAGAAATTAAATCCTGATAAAAATAAACAGGGCCATGCTCCTGCAATTTGCAGGAAGGTAAGACGGAGATTATTCCCACATGGATGGTTGGGGGGCGGAGGGCAAAAAAATAAAAATAAAAATCCCACAAAATATCCCTGCTTCAGAAGCCTGTGCCTGGGAAGCGAAGGGCTCGAGAGTCGAGAGAAACTTTGCTGTCCACCCCGAGTCCCCGAGGCCCTGCACTCACTCGGCTTCTCAAGATGCGTCGAAGTGATCAGCAAAAAGCTGCATGCACGATGCCATTCCCGTTCCAGCGCTTCCAACTAGCTCCAAGGCATGAATGCACGACGCATAGTCGAGGGCCAAGGCCACCTTGGGCAAAATCCAGTCTTGGGCTAAGAAACGGGGAAATGGAAGGGCATGAAATCGAAGGTGACAGCGGATTGGCCCGCCATAACTGGTGTGTTTCATGTTCGCTGGGGTTGACGCTTGGCCGATGGGCCTTGGAAGTTGGGGCGCGCTACTGGACGCAGACGGCTCGGTTCGGAAAAGTTGACCTGGATTCCAACAGGATAAAATTCCTCTGGATATTTTCGTCAAAATTCCCCAGAGGTCGACTTGCAGTAGCGCGGCAGGGATTGCGACTTGGCCCAAGCAGACACATTAGACATTCTGAGGCCAAGGCATTACGACGGTCTGAGTTCGGGCAGAAGAATTGCAAATGGCAACTTCAGAAAGCAAGGAAAAGTTATCAAATGCATCAACATGAACATGAAACTTTTCCATCATCACCACGCGATCAATTGCAGATTCACCAACTTGCTTCTCGACATAGTTGAAAAGACAGGCAACAACATCCCTGATGAATAAGTTCCTTGTTTCCTGCTCATTATCTGCATAGAGGTGACGAGCTGGTGCGTCAATTTATGCGTCCAGAGAAACGAGGTTGTTCGAAGTTCCGACCGATTCATATGCGCGAAAGCAGGCAAGTCGTCTTTTTTTTCTGGCGGTGTGCCTGCTCGAGACTGTGCTGTCTCGAACATCTATCTAGCCCATGACCTCGCTCTTGAGATGATGGTTGTCGTTTCTACTCCATCCAATTTTGCGATATTGGACACCACTCTCTCAGTACGTATCACGTACCTACATCATCCCTTTGCAGGAAAGCACAGGCATGAAACAGTGATCAAGAGTGTACAGTGTACATCTATGCATAGGCGTGCATACACTGCCCTAAACTGCGTTTCACATCTCTCTGCCCGATGATGTCGGCGATTCAATGCATTCATGACCAATATGCGGACCGGGACGGGATCCAATGAGCCCCAAAAATAAAAATGACACAAGCACCAAAAGGGGACACGGCCCAGATTTCTTTTCAGAGATCGAGATCTTTGTCCAACCTCATACACCCGAAAAACCCAGCTGCAAGGGCTGCGAAACACTTTGTTATCTCTCTGGTCAATGCTGGATCTATCAATCAGGGCAAGGGAATGCAGTGGGACATTGGCACGCAGAAATTGCCCAACCAAAATGTGCCCAATTTGCCTCGTCTAGCCCTGAAGTCCGGCAGTTAATACATATCCCCCACATACTGGGGGAGTTTCTCTCTCTCTCTCTCTCTCTCTCTCTCTCTCTCGCTTGGACGAAAATGGCTTGTGCGTTGCACAGCCGTTTTCCCACTTTCCCGCCGTTTCCTTCTTATCGCGGTCGGGAGTTCAATGTCCAAGGCATCCCGGCGCGGCGGGGAATACATCTCATCTAGCGTACCGCTGTTGCTGTTACTGGGGGGCCATTTGTATATATGTGCGTGCTTAGCGATGGGAGCCTTGATTTTGATTTGATTCCTGACCAATCCATCCATTCGCCTAGAGAGGGAATTGGGTGAGAGAAACGGTGACTTTGATGCATGAAGGGGTGGGGGAGGGTATGAGAGGGATTCAAAAGGATATTGCGTCTGTTCAATAGATATCAATCAGACCCTTTTGCATGCTCAGTGAGTGATCATTTAGAGCCCGCCGATGGTGAACAAGAATAGATAGACCCCCCTCATAAGCAACTAGAAGACACAACAAATAAAAAAAATGAACCCAACTGTAACAATTGTAACAACCTATCATTGTTTCAATTCAATAAACCTCTTCATGTGTTCCCATGCCGTTTTCGTCTTGTTGCAACTTTTGGTCAAAATCTTCAGCGAGTATGGCGCAAATTCAATTCCGCTTCTTTTTGGAAAACCTTTCTTCATTTTCCGAGCTGTCAGAATATTTGTTCGAGCGTTTTCAAGAGACGTGACGAAAAACGACACCCCAAGCACTTGGCTCAAACCGTACTCCGTATGTATGTCAGTCACCCAGGAACCATGTATGCCGCGGACGGGTAAATTATCCCATTGGATGTCTCGAGCCCTATTCAGAATTTCAAGAAGACAGCTTGAGATTTCCAACCACTTTTAGTTGCTTTGGGCTTTGTCTTTGTCGGGGCTGATTGATTGTGATTGAAGAATACGTATCTGACAGATAGAAGGCGGCTGATAAAAAGCCATGTTACAGTTTGATACCCAGTGAACTGGAAATGGTTCCTGTCGATCTTCTTTTTCTTTTTCTTTTTGCTTCTTCTTCTCTTTTGTGCCTTCCACAGAATGGAGGTACAGGGCAAAGAAAAATGTCTCAGAGGCTCATCTATGAGAGCAGAAAATCCATACATTGATTGTAGGTAATAGTCAAGGACTCATAAGTGGTGTTGCTTTTGCAATATGCGGATGTGCTCTACATGTACTGTACCCCATACTCCGTACAGATTACAGATTATGCTATGCTATGTATCTACAAAAATGTGATATATCATGTGTGCATAAGCGTATGAAGTGCGATGACGGCATGGCTGCTCCAAGGCAGTTATTCGCAGTGGAAAGTTTCGAGGCATTCTTATCATGTCCCTAAGTACGAATCTAATATCCACTCCAACAAAGCTCAAAATATGGATGTCATATAGTATCACAACTTGTCAGTTAACCTCATACAGCAGGACATTTCCACAGGTATATAGTTGGCAGTATGTTGCTGTTATCAGCATTGGCATGTCTGACACAGATAACAGTTGCACTGCACCTGTGTGTATGAAGAGTAGTTATATCAGTAGTGAGATCTATGTGCCTCCTTTTAGCCCTCGCACTTGTGAAACAGAACAATCATAAAATAACTAGCAATTGATGATATGAATCATGGTAACAGCATGAATGTGTAGGCAGATAAAGGGACGGGGGAATGACAAGAGCCAGGCACATACTCGTACAGCAAATACTGTACAGTGCATCCCGCTATTCCATGGTGGCATCGAGCGGGCGGCGGCACCCGTGTGCAATAATGTCAATGTCGTCCTTGTTCTATCAAAGCTGCCTGGCCCTGGCCTGGCCTTGAAGAATTGTGTCGTTTCTGATAGGGCTAGAATGTATGGAAATCATCCAATCCCAGCAGTATTAACCTCTCAAAGATATGGAGGTTTCATTTCCAACCAGGAATAAAAAGAAGAAGAAGAAGAAGAAGATTCCACTCCACTTCCATAGCCAGCATATTGAAATGAAGACGGGTGCTATTGTGGCGGACGAATTGCTTGTGAAAACAGACTTTTCCCAGCCACCCCTAGAATATTAGTAGCAAAACACTGCAAAAGTAGTCATATTATCTATGTTTTCTATAATCATTCAAATTGTGTTCAAATTATTCAAATTAACACTTAAATACACATTTTTTATATCTTTATCATCAAATTCATATATATTAATCTCTTTTTCAATATGTCTTGTAATGTCTGCTGTTCTACTGTCTTACAGTTATATAAAAAGACTTCTACTCTGTGTCTCAGTCTTTCTAAATCACTCATTTCAGAGATTTCAGAGATTTCAGAGATTCTGATTAATGATAAGATAAAGAAAATGAATGAGAAAGATATAGAGACTCAGTCTGAAGATTTTTAATATTCATTTTCTTCATCTGAGTAACTCTCAATTCTCAAATAAATCTCTATATCTGAATAAATCTCTACTTCTATCTCTGAATAAATCTCTATTTCAGAGTCTGATATCTCATATAAATTGTATAAATAGATGATTATTAATAAAGTAAAGAATTCAAAGATTAAATATCAGACTATTTTAATAAATAATTAAACTGTCAGCTTCTACTTTATTTAATATACAGTAAGAAAGATAACTGAAGAGTATATTATAAAGCAGAACTGTAAAAAGATGAAAATTACAGATTATATAGTAGTCATCTCATTTAATAAATATAAATTTTCTCTCAAGATTAATATTAAGAAGAAGAGAAATTAATGTAAGATTATTAATTTTTTAAAGAAGTTATATAAAGAGAAGATAAGTGATTTTATTATTAAAATCATCACTTATTTTAATCTTCTTAATATATTAACTCTATTATTAAATATATTTATAATATATAATTCTGCAGCTTTTATCAAGATATCAGATTCTCAATTAATAACTCAGACTTTGATTTTAAAAAGATCTTTAGATATTAAAGAAGAAATAATCTCATTATCTTCTTTCTATCATTATTATTCTGTCAAATTCTCTCAAATTCATGAAATATCTGAGAATAAAAGATCATTTATATATTCAAGATTCACAGTCACTAGTTAATAACTGAAAAAGATTTAAGATTAACAGTTAAAAAAGTAAGATTCTTTACAGATTGAGTGTGAGATAACTGTAAAATAATAATATTATTATTATTATTATT
>LDEV01000606.1:0-19401 GCA_001014755.1 Blastomyces silverae | reverse complement strand
TATATTAATCAGTATAAATTTCTAATTAATAAGAGTAAACTCAGTTAAGCTACTATTCATTAATATTTATATAGATATCAACTAAATACTGTTAAAATAGATATTTAACTTAGAATAGAGAAGTATTAATATCATCTTATTAGAAAAGATTATATATATATTATATATACAGAGTCAAACTATAATTGTTATACTTCTCATTATTTTTAACAGTATTATCATCATTATTATTATCAGAGCTATTATAAGTAGATGAAAGATCTGCAAGCACATTCATATTAATATATCAGCTGTGATTCTCAGAAGAAAAAAGTAAAATATAATATAGTAAAAGATATAACAGACTATAAAAATTAATATATATAAGACTTAAGTCAGTATCTAACTATTATAGTGTTAGAAGAATGATATAAAAATAATGAATACTGCTGAGAGTATTCTGTATAATAACTGTAATCTCTGATACAGTAGAAAGATTCTCACAGTAGTGATTATTATCTGTTTTCAACTATATAGTAGTATTCAAATTAATATATATAGTAGAACTGACTTATAGTATCTCTTATACAGATTAGTAAAGCTGAATATAAAAGTTAATCTATAAAATATTAAGTAGTTAATAACATAATATAGAAGAATAGAATATGAAAAAGTAAATAAATAAATAGTAAATAAAATAATACAGATATAATTAAACACACTGAAATATATAACAGTGTTCTCATTATTTATAATATCTGTACTGAACTGCAGATTGTGAATTTATATTTATATAAAATAGATATTATTATCTGATTCAGACTCTAACAGCTTTTATAAATGATAAAGTTCACTCTATATTTAAAATAACACTGAGCTATCAGTAAATAGATAATTAAAATATAAATTTTACTTATATTTAATTAATATAAATATCAGAGTGAAGTTATAGTTATGAATATATTTACAGAAATACTTTATATCAGATATATTATTATTAAACAGCTTATATAGTACTGAGAGAGATTCTCTGATAGATAACAGTTTTATAACTTCTTTTACACAGTATATAAAAAATACTAAAAGAGTTTTTAATAATCTGTATATATATTTATTAATTCAATACTTAGCTCTGTAGACAGAGTAGCAGATATTTATTCAGCTGAAATTAAGAGATTAATAATAACAGATATAGAAATAAAAGCTGCAGTGAATAAATTAATATCTATGAGTAGAGAGAGAATTAACAGTGAGTTTGAGTGTATTAACAGTGAGTTCAGATATATTAATATCAGATTCAGAAATAATTAAACTGATTTAATCAGAGACTGATCACTCAGATAAATCTATATATATATAATCAGCAGACTTATCTACTATAGAAGCTGTTACTATAACTGTTACTATAGCTGTTAAATAATGATATTTAATATCACAGATATATTTATGATTAAGAGTTTGACAGTTATTACAGTTCTTAAATATATAATTGATATTATAAAATAGATGAGATAAATAATCTTCACAGTATATATCACAGTGTGATAGTTTAACTGACTGAGAATTAAGTATAGAAACAGTTATATTAATCAATAATAAATAGATTGAATAAATCAAATATATCTGATATATCTGATTCTGTGTTTAATAGTATGTAGAGCATGAACAGAATAATATATTCAAATGAGACTATTCAAATATACTCAGAGAATAAGAATTTAGATATCTTGAGCAGTGATGCATGATAATGAATGTAGATATAATAAATGTATAATAAAAGAGTATTAAGAAATGTATATACTATAGAGAATGTTCATAAAATAGAAAAGAAGATTAATTAGAAGACTGTACAGAGGAAAAAGCAGACTACAGAGCAAAGCTGTTTATTTTGATGAGATGCATGTGATGTCACATGCAGTCACATTACTGCCTCATTTACACAGAAAAGTTGGTTTTATTATAATATAGAGAGAGATCATTCCTCCATCCACGTGATGGTTGGCTAGCCGCGTGGGTTTCCGACTTGGCTGTGGGGCAACACGAGCACCGGCATGAGCTCATATCAGTAGTACGAGTATTTTTTTCCCTTTCGTTGATTCCGTCAAGGACTCATCCGCGCAGAGAAGAATGCAGGCTTGTATTGCTAAAAAGCTAAAAACAATTCCAGCAATTCAACCTCAGAACTGTAGATTCCTCAGTTCTCAGTTCGCCGTTCGATATGGAATAACAAGCGAAGCGGTGAGCTCTGGAGTCAGGTCTATGTGGGACAAGATGAGGGAAGGTCCGTGGAAACACGAGGTTCCTGCACTAGAATGTTTGACAACGGCGGTCCGTTGCCAAATCTTCGCGTATTTCCATCCTGAACTCGTGATAGTGGATTCTTCTTTGGAGAAAGAGCCTCAACAGCAGAGCCTCGCCGGCCATATGTGTTGGGCATGAGCGTCGCCTCCATGGGTCTCTCTGATCGAAGGCTTGAGAAGGATTGACTCTCTTCAATAGTGCTGGAACTAAACGAACCCCATGCATTTTATAAATCGAAGGGTTGAAGCCTGGAGCTATCTCGTGGATATTTAAAGAGTGTGGAATCAGCCCTTTTCTGGGAGGACCTCTTCAATTCAAAGCAACCACACTTCAAAATATCAATTTCCCAGATTCGTATACCTATATCCCTCGAGATCAATCAAGTCGTCATCCAACATGAGTGCTGCATATATTCGGACGCAAATTCTTGGTGAGTTCATCGCACCCTTTGGAAGTCACCTCGTGCGTCGCAGAATGCTAACGCTTGAATTATGAAGCAAATGCCAAATTCCTCTATGGCCCAGAGAAGAAATTTGAGATCATAACCGGGCTCGTGTTCCTCGGAAACTACGGAAACATCCAAGCATGCAACGCGATTCTTGTAGAGACAGACACGGACGCTGGAACCTTCCGAACGCACCTTGTCGGCACTCCCAAGGAGCATATCGATGACGCCATGGTAGAGCTGCATAATGAGGTCACGAAGAAGATTTATGAGAAGTTGTCTGCGGGTTTGGACGAAAATGCTGCGATAGAGGCCGGAGAGACTGTCATTGAAGGGGCGTTGGATTGGTGAGAGGTCCTGCAGGATGACATAGGGATAGTTGGCTTAAGGGGATTTCAACCCAAGCATGATCCATAAAAACAGCTTTAGCTTTCAATATGATGATTAATGCAAGCTGAATTCGAAGTCTCTTATGTTGACTATTTTTGACATTCGCATGATGTAAACCCAACATTTTTGGCCAAGTGAAATGCAAAGTGTTGGGCCTTTTTCATGATAATCTACTCCCCGGTCCGTTGGTATTTTCACGGTTAAATTCCCTCCAATGGCTTGGAGGGAGCCTTCAAAACGATCCCTCGAGGCCAGAGGTTGCGAACCACCGCCTCTGACCGGGAAATCACGGCAAGAGAGAGAAAAGTGGACTCAAATGTGCCACGTATACAGCGGGATGTCTCAAGTGGATAAAGGAACAGGGGGGAATGAAGTTCTTTGGCCGAAGAAGATATCAAATCATCATCCATCACAGATTTAGTAATGCTTGGAATGCCCATACAAGCATCAGAAATATCGAGAATTCCCAACGAGAGTACTGCAAAAGAAAATACGCCTCGGCAACAGACAAAATGGCTCGAACAATATGGCCTCAGCAGCGGCTTGAGGGGCTCCATCCCAGGGCGGACGCCTTTTTGGACTTGTGCATGCCAAAGTTTCTGCTTGATTCCGCGGCTGCAGGCTGCCACGACGCAAGCGGAGCTTTCAGAGGGTCTGCAAGTCGTGTATGTTTCAAGAGTTCGACGGGAGCTGCTGTGAGGGTTGATCTCAAGAGAGAGGAAGTTTAGCTGGAGGGAGGGAGGTTAGTTAATGGTCCTGCGGCTGCTTATATAAGCATATGCCCAACACTTTGACCACCACACTAATTTAGTATGAGAGAGTACCTGTTGGTGTTTGTCGTGTTTGATGGTTCAACTGACATCATTCAGCATCAAACAACTTTCTACAGAGTCGGTGCAGACACATCACCCCCACCAAGCTATCAACCCGGGTATTTCACACGCAGCTGCAAATGGCCCGGATAAAAGGAGAAAGACCTAGTTTTGTCAAAGCAGACCCTGTCCCGCCACGGATGTGTCATCCCAACCAACATTTCTAGTTCTTTGAGATAATGGTATTCCGATGCCATACTCAACCCCCTGGCAGCCCAATGAGCATTCCGGAGATGGAGGCCTAAACGTGGATCACAAGGCCCACTCCGCGGGCTGTTTGCGGAAAATGCGCTTTTTTTTGCCGGCTCAGCCTGGTTGACACGCGATAGGGATTGCGATGCAATTTCCATCCCGGGATGCTGGAAATGCGCCTTCTGGCATGGAGAATCGTCAAAATTCAGCATGGGGCGCTAACCCCAGCAAGGGCCTGCCAGGCACAATTAAAATGTCTTGGTCTCTGATTCATCCTTTTGATCCCCTAGGATCTAAACGAAGGTGTCAAGGACGCTGCGCAACCTCTCAGAGAGGGAGTTGGAAACGAGTGGCGTGGAAGCACTGGAAGTGCATTCTGCAGTATTCAAAATGGGCGGCTCATGATCTAGGGCGAAGCGAGAAATAGAAATGCTATATTGTGGAAGTTGGCAGGCCGAAACTCCACATATCACTTTTTGCCTTTTGATTCCCTCCCCTTGGAGGCATCTCGCATGGCTACAGGAGGCAACCGTGAGACAGGGATCAGGTACCAGCAAAGCTTTCCCCACACTTACCATTCCGAGCGGTCTTTCTCTCATCCTGTTTTCCGCCCCCAAGCAGCTTGAAGAAGGGTTGTCTACCACAGTCTGCATCATCCCACTTCTTCCTTTCCCAGCTAGCGTCCAGTTGTTGAATCCGCAAACGAGCAATCAGGCGACGAAACATATGGAACAGGAGGGGCACCTGGAATATAAAAAGCGCTTCGTTTCCCTCTCCCCCTCTCGAAATCTTTTCCTTCACTATTCTCAAGACTAGCCTCGTTGACAATAATACATCCAAAAGCAATCCAAAAATCTTACCGAATTTCAAACCAAATTCATCACCCAATCTACCCATCCAAAAATGTCTCCCTGCGACTGCAACTGCTGTGCTGGCGAATGCAACTCGTGCAGCTGCACCAGCTGCTCTGTAAGTTGATATAAAAGCAGGATTTATTCTTTGTATGCTCATCTGACCATTATAACAGCACTAAGCAGCTCCCGATGAGCTAGCTTCCCTCTTCCGCTTCCCTCTTCCAATATATACCGCCATTCCCCGCCGCTGAAAAGGTCCCTTACTGTATCCGAGTTCTCCCTAAGCGATACGTTCATTCAGGCCACCACTGCCGTAGGACGGGAAGGGCGATCTATCCTAAACGTTTCCACCTACGTCCATTTCTCTTGGATTCGTGACCAAGTGAATTTGGGGAGGAAAACTTTCAAACTACGGTGGAAAGAGAATCAATTACCTCTAGCTCTCGGAAATCAGCATTTCTTTACTTTTCTTTGTTCTTTCAATTCGACGTATGTTATTGTTATGCTATTTGAACTTACCTGGCCCTTCTACAAATGGGGCAGGCAAGTTCTGAGGAGCAAAGAAGTGGGTGTGTTGGTGCTGAGATATATCGAAGTTGCAGATATTTACTTTCATTAAAGCAATAAGATTTCAACTATTAACTACTCTAAACAAAACCTTAAATCTTCATCCCTACAGATTACTAGGGTACATTCGCGACCCCGCAAATCAGCCTAAATTATAATACAACAAGGGCCGAAATGCCTGCTAGAGCGTGCCGCCTTCTTGAGCATCTTGGTGATTTTCCACATCACATTCCCTGTCCTTCCCGCACCGGATAAATAGATATGTAGATCTTTCCAGAGCTCATGATGCAGAGGCCCACGCACCCGAGTATCGTGGAATGAGCAGCCACTCTTCCCCTCTCCCCAGCGACCCCCAACCATCACCAAAGGATAGGAACCTGTGATATCCGCACCTAACCTTTGTCAAAGTCGAATCTAACCATCTGATAACCGGGAGCTTCCAAATCTGAGCAGTAGTTTTTTGTTATCACCCAATCTGCCCTGCCGAAGACCAAAGGCCAAGCGCCTAGTCTGATGTGGTCAATGCCGGTTTAAGCGTGGGGGAGGGGCAATATAAAAAAAACAAAATAAAACCTAGCCCCGATATTGCTATGACAGTGGTGTAGATGATGCGCACCCTCGCCCTCGTTCTGAGTCAAATTATTATCTTCTCGTCTCGTGAATGCCAGTAATTCTACTTTAGTGGTGTCATTGTTGAGTCTTGAACCATCGATATAGCGACATGGTTGGGTTGGGACTGGAGCAGGGAGGAGGGGCAGGGGCAGGGGCAGGGCCCGGGGTCAACAACAGCGCAAAAGATCGAGTTTAGAATAGAACCAGGGCTAAACAACGGGCGTTAGACTGACAAGGCATGCAAATACGAGCAGGGCATGTATGGGGACGAGCACCCGCCGCCTAACTCTTCCCTTGGGGGGAAATCAAAACCATGACATTTTCCAATCCTCAACCACGAGGAAAAATCATTTCCTTTCCCTCTGCTAAACCCCCACGATTTCACAGCTGGTGAAAGTGAAAAAAATTGGCGTGGGACCGACATTTCGTGAGCAGGAGTAAACGATCGATAGAAAGAAAAGCCTGCCCTGCGCAGTTTAACCGTCTAGCCAATACCATCCTAATTTCTCGCACATTCTCTGCAGGTGATTGAATTTGGTCAACTGGCCAACTGGTCCCGCAAAAGTATCAAATTAGAATCCCGGTTTAAGGCAACGTGAAAGTAACTTTGAAACTTATGCATTCGGGGCGCATCGATGGGTGCAAGATCCATGCTCGGATGTCAGATGCTCTGCCCCACAAACCTTCTTATTCCCCGGCCAGCCCTGGAGGGTTGCTGATGCCTCCAAAAGTGGCCAGGGATTAGTGTGGGGTTAACAATGATAGGTTGGGATAAAAGCATGGGTTTTCGGATAAATGCATTCTGAGAAAAAGGATTATTTCAAGGATCATGGTTTGGGTCTGAGTAGGCCGCATCTGGGCGGATAGGGCGTTGGGAAGGGGGATGATGGGGGGAGAAAGGAAAGAAAAAGCAGAAGGCTTCAAACACGTAAGAAGAATTGGACAGAATAATCAGAATGATAGACAAAAAAATATACAAAGTTTTAACTTCGACATTGGCATTTTAGGGCACTTGGCGAGGGACATACACTTGATCGAGGCAGGATCCTGCAAATGAAAGGGAAACAGAACGTTGGAGAGCCTTTCCAAAAGCAAGACGCCAGGGCGATTGGTTGGTCGATTCCATACATTGCTCGCTTCGTTTTCTCACTTAATCCTTATCGTTGGTCCCGTATATTAAAATGATCCGTTCGCTAGAAAGGTGAATTCTGCTGACCAGGTCTATAGGCATAATGAGGCCTCAATCAGATTGAGCACGTCGAATAAGTTAGTTACGGAAGAGGCTTTGGGTGGGAAGATACGTTTTTCCTTTTATTTTCATGTGGAGTGGTTGAAATCGGTAGTTCCCTCCCCCCCGGCTAATATTGCCTGATCGTTGGCTGGCGTGTTGGTGTAAGTCATGCATTTCTCCATAGTAAATTTAGTGATGTACAGTGTATCTAAATGAACATTTAGGTAGCCCGAGAAGACAAGCGAAACATGCACAGGAAGTCAGAAGTAGCGGAATATTCCCAAATGAGAGTACAATATAGCAGAAAGGTGAGGAATGGAAAAATTCGGGATAAAATGACCCAAAAGCAGATAAATGGAGAAAAGGGGTAATCATAAAGCGATATGATATATTCTATGTTTGAAATTGTGTTCAGTATGGCAAAAAACAAAAAGAAGAAGCAAGGAAACGAAGAAGAGAGAAGAATGGAATCCTGTCAAGTTCGTAACAATCCAGTGTAACTAACCAAGCATTATCAAACCATTCCGCTGTACGCTCAATCCTTCAAAGCTCATCCTTGCGGCCATCACGGACGTTATTTCCGTTCTTGGAAGGTCCTTCACATGCCGCCGGGGTCGTCACAAACATACTGTACATGCATTTTTCGTCTTCCGTGACTTTCAGGATCTCATCCTGCTCTCCACATTCCAAAACGATCTTGGTAGAACGCGCAGGGCCGTTCCAACATGTTTGCCCATTGGTGTATTCCAGAGCTATCTTTCCCCGAGGAATGATTTTGCCGGCTGAGTCCTGCTCATCAACAGTCACGGTTGTAAACGCAGAAAAGGTGCCCATTGTCGTGTGGGATCCACCTTTTTTGGGTATCTGCTTGGTTTTTTCTAGCCAGCAGAGTTCATACGTATATTCGCCTGAGTCTTTAGATATGCATGAGCCTTTCATAGAGCGAAACACAGAATCACGTCCATAGTCCTTGTCAAGGTCTGATTTGTGGTCCTTCAGTTGAGAGCGAATATTATTCAAGGATGATTCTTCAGCGGAAACCGCATTCCGGGCTTCCGTCACGGCTCTGGGCTCTGTCGCATCTGAGTCGCTACTAGTATCGGCAAGGATGCCATTCGATACTAAAAACAACCGGAGTTGGACAGCTTTGTCTTCCAAGTAGTTAACCAATGAATCGGGCAAATAGGCGGCAACTTTGTAAACTGGGGAACTCGTATTAGCATCATCCGGTAACTGTAGATATAACAGGATACAAATGAAGATGAAAATAAAAATTAACTCACGAAGACCAATTTCAGACTCGCCATCTTGTTCATTTTCCCAATGATCCCAGTTGATACCTGAATTTTCACTGTCCGGCTTGCATATTTCATCCAAGTCTCGATTAAATGTTTCGTCACCGTGGCTAGCCTTGTCGTCACGCGCAGCGTAATCCTCCCAGGCGCGGACAGCACGCTTTACTCCTTCATCGTTAAAGTTGGGATTGTATTCTTCCTTGAATTTTGATAGGATGGCCTCAAGTTGGTTCACTCGCGCCAAATTCTCATCCCTTTCACGGCGAACTTCCACCAATGCTCCTCGCAACTCTTCAACCCTCTCCTTGGCCAGCCCAGCAAGAACGTTAACTTTGCCCTTCTTTTGCCCCTTCACCACTTTACCCCTTTCCTTGGCCCGGACTGCTTCGAGCGCGTCCTTGAGGTACTGCACCTTTATCTCTGAAGCTCCAATCTCCACCTCAAGATCCGAGATGCGATCTTCTACCTCCTTTCGTAATCTAGCTGCAGCTTTAACAAGTTCTCCCCTCTTCCTCACTGCAGCAGTCAGTGATTTTTGCCTCTTTTCTTCATTCTTCCGCCATTCCTTTCCAATCTCCTTACACCTGTTTTCGCATTTTACACCACCAACCCGCGCCCATTCATCGCTACCGTCGCAGCAGACGTCATAGTCGCAAACGCCATCATTGATTCGCTGGAATGATATGAAGGATGGTCTGTAGCCTTTATTTATGCAGTAGAAGCCGGGGAGCGCTGGGGTACGGTTTGCCCCATCGTCCCTGAGGTCAGAAGGAGAAAAGTTTGATACATAGGCGCATGCTGAGGTGCCCGGTTCGTCACTGCCATCAGGACAGTCGCAGTAATCATCGTTCACTGCGGAGAAGGGGATTTGAACAGACGGGTTGGAAATGCAGGTGAATGTGGAAGTGTCCTTGTAGTATTTGGCAACTAATGTTTTTAATTAATCAAACGTTAGCTAGCTAATTGTAATGCGGAAGGCAATAGTTTGTCAGGAGAGGTGGGATATAACTGCAGGCAATTCATGCACAGTGTTGAATATACTTACACTCAGGACCTACTCCTCGAGGGCGTGCGGCGGCATCACTTCCCACCACACCGATGGCAGAACATACGGTTACGCCCAAAGCAACGAGAAGATTGCCGGAGTGTTTCATGACGGCGGCATTGGGCCTACTGTGAAGCCTGCTCACGGTTCCAATTCCTGCTGTTGTTGATATCAGACCAAGTTGGCTCTAACTATGTACGTTGTTGCTTGGAGCTCTTCACACGCTGGCCTATCACACGCAGGCTTAGCGGCTTAGTCATAGTGACTGGAATTACTAATAGATCTTATTTCTCGGAGCTTAAAAACTATTGACCGACCAAACTCTCCAACCATTAACTCCGCGTCTTGAATTCGCCGCCGAAGTCGCGAACTCATCCAACGTCAACTACAACTATTTCATTGCTACTAGAGAATCAAAACTAAGCTAAAAATCATGGGTAATGATGGCGGGAGGTAAGTTTGTATGTGCCCAGAATGAGACTGCATATTCTAACTCGCATATAGTATTCCAAAGCGATGCGAACTTGTCAAGTCTGCCGCTCGCAACCCCACGGCCGCTGAACTTAAAGAAACCCTACGCGAACACTTAGAGCATTACTGGTCGACTTGTCCTCTCTCGCATAAACAGCTACTTGCGCCTATAGTATCCGATTCCGCTGGAAATCTTTATAACAAGGACGCTATATTAAAGTTCCTCATGCCAGCAGATGACGCCGAAGATATCAGCTCGAAAGACGATTGCGAAGAGATATTGAAAGGAAGAGTCAAGGGACTCCGCGATATTGTGGAGGTAAAGTTCGAGATCGACGATGATAGAAACGGTGAAAAGCGCAAGGTCTGCCCGATCACCCGTAAAGAGCTGGGTCCAAATGTGAAGGCTGTCTACATTGTTCCCTGCGGCCATGCGTTCTCCGAAGAGGCGATCCGAGAAATGAAATCCGATAAATGCTTACAGGTTCGTACATATGTTATCTGTTTTACGGCTTGTGCTGTGTGCCCCTTGACTGTTATTAACCTATGAGTTTTTTTTAGTGTAACGAGCCCTACCTTCTCGAGAACATCATTCCAATTCTCCCATCACAGGACGCCGAAAAGAAGAGGTTGATATCTCGTGTGCAAGATTTACATAGCCGGGGCTTGACACACTCACTTAAGAAGGCCCCTGGCTCGAAAAAGAAACGGAAGAAGAACGGGGGTAGCGCTGAGTCGGCTGCAATAGCTACCGATTCCGACGCGCGTCCTGGCGTTGATGCCACAACAACTACAACCAAACCTCAATCCGCACCGAATAGTAGACCTGATAGCAGGACCTCCACACCAGTACCTTCGGGAATTAAGAACGCTGCAACAGCGAGATTAACAGCACGAGTACTAGAGGAAGAGAGGGAACGCAATAAACGTCGAAAGATAATGGGCGGCAATGAAACCATCCGAAGCCTCTTCACATCCGACTCAACGAGAGAGCGGGGAAAGGACGCAGATTTCATGACTAGAGGCTATTCAATACCAGCAGGGGCGAAAAGATGAAGATCTGAAACACGTTCAAACCCTCAACTGGTCCCTCCACATTTACCAGAATGCTACCACCTGCACCAGCAGCACCAATGGGGTTTCCTCAGCTCCCCACCGTGCCGGTATATTTGGGCTTGAGCCTCAGAAAACTGCCTGGATCATACGCTATATTCCAAGCTTCAGCACTTAGGATGCCATACTGAATACTCACCTCCCTTGAAAAAAAGTATATCACCTTTCGTTGATAAATTTGAAGCAAGGTCCACGATTGCCCCGTCGAAGTTAATCTGGGCTTTAGCCCGTCAGATACATGCAATGCAAGCGACTGGCGATGTCAATTAGCAGCCACCAGCACAGTATATAAAGTCTAGATGTCGGCTCTTCGAGAGACACAACAAACCATCTTGTGACGGCTTGAAGGTGACATTAGAGGGCAACTTTAAATAGTCACTCTGGCAGTTGCACAGGTTCAAAAAACCAATATCTGTCATTCCACCCACCCCCGAACCGAACCGAGTTATGCGGAGCCTGAGCTGTGGAAACCCTCTCTCACACAAGCACTGCCCGTCTTTCCGATACTGTATTCGCATATGGATTTGTACGCCCAACAGCACCATCCGATTGCAACCCGAAATGTGGCCTTGTAAATGACGTGCGAACTGTTGAAAGGCTCGTCCAACAAATTGTGGTGGACATGGAGTGCCATGAATAGCACTATACAGAAAGGAACCAAATTCAACAACGGGTAGGCAACAGTGGGAAACTTGTGCGCAGCCGATACTGGGGTCCGTGTTATGTTCTTTGTAGAATTGAATAGATAGAACTCAATATAATGGACAACCAGCTTTGATTGAATTTTGATTCTTGAGTGAAGCTGTAACTATGCCCTAGAATGTAGCGAGCGTGGCAACAAATACTCAAAGAGCACAAGCGTAAAGTTTTTAAGACAGACATATCGATATATTTATACAGATTAACATGACAAAAAATATAACCACAAAGGAAAAGCAGGAAGTTCCGAACGTAGATAGAACAAATCCAAAGCAATAATCTACATGCGCCCGCCCGCCAACGGAAAAGCAGTACACAATTCCCCGCCACGCTTCACAGCACAGCACTCTAATCAATCTATGATCAAGTTCCCTTAACAGCCAAAGGATTAAAACAACCCGCCAATCTTCACCGCCCTCTTCTCATCATCACGTCCCTCAAGCCCGCGCCCGACCAGTAACCGGCAAACCCCTCCTCGTCAACTCCTCCTCAATAATCTTCCAGCGCCCAATCTCCTTCTCCTTATCGATCGGCGTGTATCTCCTATCCATGATCTTGACGTTGGGCAGGCTGGTAAGACGTGTATCCTTAAGCAGGTGCTCTGCCAGCTTCTTCGGCTTCGGCTTCGAGACTTCAGACAGGAAGCTCATGAGTCGTGATGGTTTGGTGATTTTGGCCACCTCTGGGTCTGGGATGCGGTAGCCGGCTAATTGGCTGGCGCGTTTGAGATACTATTTTTTTGTTTTGTTCTTGTGTTAGTTCTGCTTATGATAGGTGGGGAGATGAGGAGGGGCGCGAAACAAAGGCGATGAGAATAAATCCCTGTGATTGATGACCATATGTATTATTTTGCAATGGCTGGGAGATGGTTGAGCTTACAGCAAATTTGAACTCGGGGTCTGAAAGAGGCATGCCGAGGAACTCGAGATGCGTAGCGCGGTAAGGTGTTGGGCCATTACTATCCATTTCGTCCCGTTCGGCCTCTTCGGGCGTAATCTCGTCCGCCTGGGTGGATTCCGCATCAAAGGTGGATTCCGCCGCTCCCGCTTCAGCGCTATCTTCTACTGGTTCATAAAGTTTTGAAAACCATTCATAAATAGTTGTCTTCGCTTCCTCGCTGGGGAAAGTCAGGGATGCGGTAGCGAAATCGGTCGTTGGTGTCACCTCCGCCTGGTTAATGATGGAGAGGATCTCATCTTCGTAGGCTATGATGTTGCAGCCGTCCGTAAGAGGCTTGTTCATGTTTTTCAAGATGAGTATTTCGACCATGGTTTGGTGGAGGACTTGGTAGAATTTGGTGCGGGAGGTAACTTTCTCGATGCTCATAAATCTGTAAAGAGGCTGTTAGAATACAACTGGGGACCTGTTTTCCCATTCAACCGAAGGGGGTCTTCAGAAGGAAGTGGAAAATGCATCGCCCCGTGTGCATTACTGAACACGGCGATGGCACAGAGGGAGGGAGGTATGGTAAACGTACGGTGCGAAAAAATCCTCGGCCTTACGAGGATTCTCCCACCATTGCTCCACGCCAACCTGTCTTAAACCCTCCCAGGTATCCGCACTCTTATATTCCGCATGCTTTTTATCTTCAGCAGTGGCAATACGCATTCCCTGCTCCTCCTCTCGCATCTCAAATTTGAGGAGAGGGTCCTCCTCTGACAATTCTTCTGGTTCGACATAGTCTAGCTGGCTTTCACTTCCGTACGGATCCTTGACTCCCGGGGGATTGTCAGTTCCCCATAGCTTCCTCCGCAGTTTTTCAGTCACAGGTATGTCGCCGTTACCGTTACTTTGGCTGCTGTTGGATGGGGTGTATTGGCGGAATTGGAATTGGTGGTTGATGGATCGGAGAGACTGGGGCAGGCATTGGCGTCTGCAGGTCGAACAGACGTATAACGCACTAGATATTCTAGAGGGCGCGGCCTCTAATGGAGCCAACAGGCGTGCTGGTAGCGACATTGTTGGCGCTTTCGTTGATTTCGTCGTTGAAAGTTTTTTCGACTTTTCTCCGCAAGAGAAAACGGAGCTGCTGAAAATGAAGATAGATCACGTGATGTTTCCTAAAAGGGATCTGTCTGCTCACTTGCGGAAGAACCAGAAACTACCAGAAAGATATTGGAGGGATAATCCGGTAATAAAAGAAGTAAATTGCTTGAATATGATTATAGAAATATATATATCCTATACGTCTTCAAACAATGTTCTTTATTACGCCAAAGGGTAGAATTTTGATAGCGTCGCCCACTCCCTACCATCTAACAGCATTTCAAGAGCTAGCAAGCAACAACTTCAGATCGCTCGAGGTAGGAGTCTGGTGTATCGCAAGGTGAAGAAAATTGACCGCAAGTCAGGCTATAAAAGAAAAGGTTTGGAACGAAAAAGGATAGCCCGAAAATTTCACAATCCAGCCAAAACTCTATTCCCGGACAAATACACTTGCCATCCCCATACCGGTTCCTATGCACATACTCACCACTCCAACCTGCTCTCCCCGCCTCTCCATCTCGGGAAGCAGAGTCGCAAGCTGCCGCGCACCAGTTGCTCCCAGCGGGTGCCCCAATGCAATTGCGCCGCCCTTGGGGTTAACTTTACTTTCATCGATGCCAAGTTTCCGAATACAGAACACGGCCTGGCTGGCGAAAGCCTCATTGATTTCCCAGATTCCGATGTCGGAAATCGAGAGACCGGTGTGCGAGAGGACTTTTGGGATGGCAACAGAAGGGCCAATACCCATCTCATCAGGAGCGCAGCCAGCTACTTGCGTGGACACCCATTTTCCGATGATGCTGGACGTGAGGCCAAGTTCAGCGGCTGTGGAGCGACGCATGAGCAACGTCGCAGCGGCCCCATCGCTGACCTGGGAACTATTTCCAGCGGTGCTTGATCCAGTCGCTGAGAACGCTGGTTTAAGTGCAGCTAGTTTCTCAAGTGAGATCGATGCTCGGACACCGTCATCTTTAGTAACTGTGATTTCCGTCGTTGGGCCGTCCGTCTGACCCTCAGGGAAGATTTTAGTCGTAACAGGTACAATTTCGCTGTCGAATAATCCCTTCTCCTGCGCTGCCGCGGCTTTCTTATGAGACTCCGCGGAAAATAAGTCCTGATCCTTGCGCGTTATGCCATACCGCTCCGCAACATTCTCGGACGTTATTCCCATGGGCATAATACAATCTCTCGCATCCTTGGACGGCGAGTCGCGCAGCTCCGGCCACAGAACAGTAGGAAGACCCCGAGAACCATAGTTGCGCGTCATAGATTCCATGCCCCCGCCAACTCCAGCCGATATCGCGCCCACGGAAATCGAGTGTGCAATGGCTGTGATAGCTGCCAAACCCGAGCTGCACTGCCTGCTGACGGTATGGAAAGGAACGGTGTGAGGGAAGCCGGCGTGTATCTGAGCCATTCGAGCTGCCTTTGTGCCACCCAACTCCTGTAGAACACTGCCAATGGCTACGTCGTCGATCAACGCGGGGTCCAGCTTCGGGTTTGCTGCGAGCGTGGCGCGCAGAACGTGAGAAATCAGTTCTTCGGGGTAGGCATCTTTGAACCCGCCCTTTTTAGCCCGGGTGACTGCTGTTCGTAGTGAGGAGAGGATGACGACATCGGACGGGGATTTTTGGAGGATTTGCCGCAGGCCTTTCTGAGCCGTTCCTGACATGACAGCTGTGACTCTGTTCACGCCAAAGTGCGATTAAACGGAAAAACAATGTAGAGCACGGAGGGGGTCGAAATTAAGATTGCAGCTGGGAGGAAGAAATACTGCACAGCCCAGTGAGAGAGAGAGAAAAAAATAACAATAAAAATCAGATATTATTCGGCGTTGCGAACGGCTGAACAACCTCCAGCTTTGTAGATCGGGTCCCCGCCGGGCTGCCGACGACGGCTAAGCTCTCAACCGAGAGCAAGGACACCCGATGCCTTGGCTGGTTTGTTTTCATGCAACCCAGGCATTCATTCATTCATTCATGGATGGAACAAAGAAACCATTATCATTAAGAAAGGCCCGCTCACATTAACTACCATCCTTCACCCATGCCCTCGTTCTCCTTGTTGGTATCGGGTTGGGGATAATTATCAACTTCAACCACGTGAGCTTGATCTTCGTGGAGAATTAGAGTTTCGGCTCAGAACTCGGCAATCGCGCTCAGGCACAACTTTCTCTGCCGGCAAATGTGCATCTTTTTCTCTAGAAGATAAACCTACATTATTGTACCCAATGCATCACATTTCATCAACCTCATTATGGCAACTGCCATCATTCGATATGTCGTGCACAGTACATCACATTCTCAGAGCCATAAGCCCAATGTTTGTCTATGTGGCTAACGTCTCTTGAGGCTAGGGAAGAAATAAAAGATAGAAAAAGGCGGATGCAAATCTCTACCTAGGCAGACATTTCCAGTTTACCTTTCCAGTGATAAGTTAACGGAACGGATACACGAAGATGTACTCTGTACAGTGAGAAAAATGAAATAACAACAGGGAACAATCGAAGCTGGCATGCAGAAGAAATAAGAGGATGAGAGGGCGTCTCACGTGGCACACTGCTTGCGCTCCCTGATCGATATTTAGTTCCCTTTGTGTCAGTGTCAGCCTCAACCCTCAATAACCTTCCTGGTTCTTTCAATATCAAACAATATCCATGAATAAGAAAGGACTGCTGAAACTTCGCAACCAAAACTGCGCGGTTTTCGCCCTTTCGTGAGAAATACATCCCGCGGAGTCTGCCCCTCGAGTTTGCCTTTCCATTTTGTGGCTGCCTCGATACGACCTCTTCCAGGCACCGCCGAAGCGTTTCGCGAGCTATCCCCCTTTTCAACACAAGAATATTTTTTACCTGTGCAAATCCGCCGAAATCATCCCGTCCTGCTAAGATGACTCCTAATGAAAGTTCCGAGGCCACTCCACCTCTTGATCCGCCATACGATCTTGTCAACTTTTGGTGTGGTGATAAAGACAAAACCAAAATGACTGTGATGTGCTACGATAGGCGCTTCGATATTTTAGCCCTAGACAAAAACATGGAGGAGTGTCCAGCAATCAAACATGAATTTCTTGAGTTGATAAAGGACCTCTTGTCTATGAATAATGATGATTTCCAGTTTAAACCTGACCAACCAGACCCGATGGAGGAGATGTGCTACTGGATGGCAAAGGCTTGTTTTACACAATTTCGTACTCTGGCACCTCCTTCAACTGAGCCACGGATAATAACCTTAGAGGAATATTACACAACACCAGCAACTCATTTGACCATAACAGCCAAGGATGGCAAATTAACTGCAATCCAATCCTCACACGAACCAGATGACCTTATGCCTTGAACCCGCCTTTCGTCGTCGTATACTGCTATGACTGCTGGTGTTCCTCTACTCGAACCTTCGAAGGTGAAATTACCCTGGGATTCGGAACATGAAAGATCGTTACCACCTTCAAGAGTGCTTGTGGGTAATGAGGGAGAGGAGCAATTTTTCAAACCAGCTTATCGAGCGATATCAGAACATACCGAACGCGAAATCAAGACACTGCTCCGCCTACATCAGTTAGGGCTAAGCGACAAATTTCGGGTACCTAAAATTCACGGGTTTGTTTCATCTGGAAATACGAGCAACATGGAAATTTGCGGCATCCTACTCACCTATATCAAGCATCGCCGTACGTTGGCTTCTCGAGATGAAATCCGAAAGGCAGCACCAGATCTTCGAGAAACATGGATTCATCAGTTGAAAGAGATGGTCAACGAGTTTCACAAAGCTGGCATTATCTGGGGAGATGTTAAACCAGCAAATGTCCTCATTGACATGGAAAACAACCTGTGGATTATAGATTTTGGGGGATCTTACACGCCCGGCTGGGTTGATGAAAAGTTGATGGAAACGGTGGAAGGGGATTTGCAAGGGCTATCGAAGATCATAAATTTTATTAATGGCAAGGAGATAGAGACTAAGTAATCCATTCTTATGACGGATACGCAATTGACAGTCAACTGGAGCTTCTTTTGTATTTTTCATAATAGCAGTTTCTGCTTATTTCATTCCAACATACTCCGTACAGAAAGTGGGCATCACAAGCAGGTTGTTCGCCTTCTCAGTCTCGCATGACCATAGTTACGGCAGTGAGGATCTACGGTCACTTCTCTACTTATGCCACTAAATTCGTGGTACTCACTTTTGCCTTTTGATATCCCTCTATAATGGCCGATATTTAACAGTTCACCAGATTTACAAGGCTCTCTTCCTTGGTATGTTGAGATGCGAATTCCCAGTGGATTTCGCGGAGTATGATTAATTATGGTTTACGAATATAAATATATCTAGATATCCAGAACCGGGGAGGTTTTTATACTAGCCTCAAACACAGATCTCTAAGTTGATCCAGCATCCTGCTGAGCCGCAATGAGTCAGTCAGAATAAGTAACTAAGCAAGAACATCGTCAATGAAGGTTGAACTTTTGCTGATGACATGTTGCAGCAAGGCTGGAGAGCTGTCAACCTTGGCCCACAAATCTACCACAGGAGCGAGAGATCAAGGCATTGAGAGTTGTGGTGATAGAGCTAACTAAATAATGAACAAAGACGCCAAAGAGGGCGGAGCTGTCAGAGTGAATGACCTTCAGCGCTGTTTCTGTCAACAACCACTTCGACAGATCCTCTTGATGAGTTGAAGAAGGTAAGTTTCCGTCATCAGCATGCAAGCATCTGCGGTTTTCTCGCTCACTCTAGCATCCACTCTTGACAAGGCAACAGCCCTGGAGTGAGTGAAGTAGTTAAGGGTTGCCTCGTCGGGCTGATCTCCTTCGCCCTGATATCAATGTTTGCGGATTTTCCCTTTCATCCTCCCTTGATCGCTGGAATATCTAGTTATGTATATATATATATATATGGGATCCACCCAGGGGCTTAAATATAAAATAGTTTTCTTCTTTTAATCAACACAACTCTTCCAAATCTGTCTTCTGTGTGCTTTGATATCTAGAAACCACATACATATCAACCCTCCGAGTTATTTACTTCGGTTTTTTTATCAAACTGCCTTCACCCATCTAAACCAGACTCAACATCAAAACCAAAACCAAAACCAAAACACGAAATACTCCCTCTCAGCCTCCTCGACCGAAACATCACAACTTACATCAACAAAAACACACTACCAGCAACAACAACAACAACAACAAAAAAAAAACAATGTGCTTCTCCTCCTCAGACAGAGACAACAACACAGAGCCCTCCCGCCCTATTCATTACAATCCTAAAACAGGCAACCCCATCACATATAACTCGCTAGCCAAGAAGAAGAAGAAGAAGACGAGGTACGGCGGCGGAGGTGGGGGAGGGG
>LDEV01000602.1:0-15248 GCA_001014755.1 Blastomyces silverae | reverse complement strand
GAAAGATATAAGAATATAAGTAAGAATCAGTCTGTTGTATATCAAAGATATAGATAAAATTCATTACTTGAGACACTTCTTTTTTCTCACTGAGTTTTTTCAGAGATATTCTCATAATAATAACTCAGTATTTTATCAATACTATGACACTCTTCTTCTATTTTTCTCATTAAGTTTTGAGAGTTTAATGAGATCATATAGTACAAGATTTTCAAATAAATTAGTAAGATTATACAATTTCATTGAGCTGAAATTTACTACTATTCTAAAGAACTGAAATCTGTAAATTAAATATCTGAAAATTTTAGTCTTTTTCTACTATCTCACTCTTATTATACTTCTTTTTCATGACTGAAATCAACAGCACAGACATTTTTATCTACTTTAAAATTAGTAATACAGTGCTGTGCAGACATACAGAAGTTAACAGAACTTATTAAATAATAAAGAATTTCAGTTATCTGCTTTAATTGAAGTGAGATCTTTTTTAATAAACAGTTAATCTCTGAGATGCTATCAACAACAGTCTCAGTCAGTCTTTTCTTCTTATCAGTTATTTTAAAGTATTTCTTCATCTCAGAGATTTATATCTTTTCTTTCTTTTTCAGTTATACTGAAAAAGTCTTCTTAATATAGACAGTATCTGTTAATACTTAAAGATTTACAATCTTGACTCTGAATTATTTAGAGATCTATATCTTATCAGAACTGTGATAATATCTATTAAATATCAATATTAAAAACTTACAGTAAAACATATATTATTATTTTATATATATCTAGTGTAATATATAAACACTGATAAATAAGTATATAATATACTCTTATTTCTGAGCTGCTTGATACAGTGAAGATAAGTGATAGTCTCTGTCAGAGATACAGAGTTATATACTCTTACATTACTGATAGAGAGAGATAGTGACTTATCAGTAATAAGAGATATAAAAGAAAACATCTGTATATAAGAGAACTTATATAATAGTATTAACACTTATAAAGAGAGAGAGAGAGTTTTTATAACTTTCTTTATAATTATAGCAGACACAGAAAGAAGAGTAGAGAGTATATAAAGTGACTCAGTACTGTTATTACTCATCATCACTGTATTTTTTAATCTGATTTTCTTAATTATTACAGAATATACTGCTGTATCTTATAAACACTTTTTACTCACTAAATGAATATTAAATTGATTATTTTACTATCTTATAAATATATTATTTCAGTGCACTTACTATTATTTAAGAGAACTGAGTGATAACTTCTACTATTAACAGAGACACTATTTACTCATTTTTTTATAAGAAATTTCATGAAATCTGTATAATACTGTTAATTATGTTTTCTATACTCTTTATTAACACATCTTAAGTCACTTACTATATATTTGAATTTGACATTATTGAATGAGAAAGAAAGAAAGAAATATAATAAAATTATATCTGAAGATATTTTTTTATTACTGTACTATATAGTAACTGAATCTTAAACAGAATAATATTATTATTATATAAATAAAAATATTATCTCATTCAGTATTCTTTAGATTATCAGAATGATGCTTTTAAAAGAGAGAGTAATTATTATATTTTATATATCTATAAAACTCTATAGCAGTGTTAAATAGAAAATTATTTCTCTTTATCTGAAATTTATATATCTGATAATTACACAGAATCTGAAACTCTTATGATATTATACAGCTACTGATTATTAATATAAAAGATTTATTCAAAATACTGCTATGAAACTACTTGAACTTCTTCTATAAGAAGATATAGAGAAAATTCTAGAAGAATTCTGAAATACTTGATTATTAAAAATAGAGATGAATTATCACTCACTTATCTATATAGCTAGATACTGACTTCTTTTATTCAAGAAGCTAGTGATTCATTCTCAGTCTAACTAAGCTACTGTCTTTATTATATAAATTTCTTTATAAATCAAGTTCTTAAGATATCTCTTTATCTTACAGTAGTAAACTTACTACTATTTCAAACTATATAGTTAAGTCTACTCACTCAGCTTTCTCTTATATTTTAACTCTCTACATGTATACACTGAAGAGTCTTCATCTCAACACTGTATCTGTTATATTAATTCTTTCTTATTTAATGAGATTTTTATCTATATAAATCTTTTCTGCAGTCTTTTTACATGATAAAAAGTTATTAATATGAGATTTGAGTATATTCAGTTCACTGAAAATTAGTGAATGTATGATATAGAGTTTTCATTCATTTAATGAGTGAATTGAAAATCTCTTAAGAATATGTAAATTGATAATATAAAATGATTTAAATACTCATATATATTGAATGAAGCAGGTTCTAGTTATAGAGTCTATATTAACAAGAATTTCTCTGAATTGACAGTGTATGCACAAAACAGATCTCATAACCTGTGAAAGATAGATTGCTTAATTGATTGAATGTATGCTAACTATGCAGAAGTTATATGATGCGGAAGATTACGTAAGGGTAAGGCGGATAGGCCTGACAAAATTCTCTCTGCTTGTGTTTCTAGGAATGGCAGAAATCTTACCCCGGAACTTTTCACCACATGCGGACTGATTGGTTAAATAAATTATTATTTGACTAAGCCCAAACTCTTCCAAATATTTCAAAAGGAGGAGATTTCAACAACAAAATAAATAAACAGGTAAAGAGGGGAAATAATGGGAGGAAATAATGGACGACTGAAAGGAGAGGGAATGAAAAAAAATATGAGTAGATCCCAAGCCATTTGAAAACGCCTTTGTTATCCGGATCCCATCCAAACGAAACGAAACAATCAACCAGGTTAAGTTATTTATTACCAGAAGTTGACAAGTACCAATGTGTTCCACCCCCCCTTATTAAACAGCAGCAAATACGCGCCACACACGCACATGTCGTACCTATATACAGTGACCTTTCTCAATCAGTTAGGAAGGTCATACTCCGCCTCTGCCAGTGCGGCTAATGCGTCAGCATCATCTTCGTCGTCTTCCGACAATAGTGATGAGCTAGGGGTTCCGTTCCCACTCGCTTCTGTAGCTTTCCCTCGACCTGCAGCTTTCGTTGCGACTTCTTGTGTCTTGACGGTCGTGGACACGGCTGTAGAGTTGGTTTTAACTTTAGTTTCGGTTGCTGCTGATGTAGCTGTCGTAGTGGGTTTTGATGCTGGTGGTGATGATGCTTTCTCCTCAACGAGAGACCAGTCAATAATCCCGTCTTTGCCATAGCGTTCGAGGAGCCATTCATTGGTCTTCTTGAAGTGGCCGCATTGAAGCTATAAATAAGAGAAATTCAGAGTCTCATTAGTCAGGGTTCTGAACAGGGTATTGTTCCATAACCAAAGGGTGAAACGATCAAATAGGGATAATAGGAATAATTGTGGTAGTAGAAACTTACAAATCCGCCATGCGCACTCAAGGGACTGGGGTGTACAGACTGCAACACGCAATGCCTCTTCTCTTTATCCCGAAGAATATGTGCTACCCGCTTCCCTGCCGGTTTCCCCCAGGCTAAGAACACAACACCACGCGTCCGCGTCTTCTCCACGACATCGATGACCTTCTGCGTAAACCTCTCCCAACCCTGGTTTGCGTGGCTGTTGGCATTATGCGCGCGGACAGTTAGGCATGTGTTTAGCATGAGGACACCGCGGCTCGCCCAGGGGACAAGGTGACCTCCGTTGTTGGGCGGTTTGGTGAAGGACGGGTAGTCATTCTTCAGCGCTATGTAGATGTTTTTCAGGGAGGGAGGCGCGGGCATAGGAGGCCGGACGGAGAAGCAGAGGCCGTGCGCTTGGTTGTGGTTGTGATAAGGGTCCTGGCCGAGGATTACAGCTCGGACTGTGTGGAGGGGAGTGTACCGGGACCTAATCAATAGTGCAAGGGCGCGAACGGGTCAGGCTCCGAAATTTCTTCAAGTGGAAAGGATTGTGACATTGTGCTTTTTTCTTCTTCTTTTGTATTTACCATGAATACACCTCTTCAAGGGGTGGGAATATCTTCGCTCCCCCTGCAATCTCCCGTTTCAAGAACCTTTTCAGATTCAGGAATTCGGTAGTGACCACCTCCTCTTTCAAATGTGCCAGCCAGCTCTCATCCAATGTGTCGATTTCCAGTTTGAGCAGCTCCTTTTGCTCAGCTGTTAGGCCAGCGACCCATTTTTCCTTGTTA
The DNA here is from genome assembly GCA_001014755.1 of Blastomyces silverae. Lineage (NCBI taxonomy): Eukaryota > Fungi > Ascomycota > Eurotiomycetes > Onygenales > Ajellomycetaceae > Blastomyces > Blastomyces silverae. The sequence goes on along the minus strand of LDEV01000602.1, from coordinate 11,077 downwards.
AAATTTACCGTCGGGGCGGGAGCGAAGGATAACTTCGCTGTCCCTGGTGCGGAGGAATTCTTGACTTTTGGAGCACCAAAGAACGACGTGATGCTCCCATTTGGTTTGGGTTTCTTTGAATCTGCACCAGCACTCTTGTCAGCGCTGTCGCCGAAGTGGTTGGCGTCCCGTTTACGAGAGGTAGTAGACATGGTAGCTAAACCAGCAGGAGGTGGTGTTGACAACGAAAAACTGGAATGACAGGTATAACGAATGGAACTCTGGAGGGTGGGAGTCAGGAAGATTCGAAGCATGCAGATATGGACAGCTCTTCTCCCTTTTATGTCCTATGTCCTCGTCAGAAAAGGAGGCCGGCGCAAATCCCGTTTGTTCCGCCCAGGCAAGGAGGCCCGGTGGCTGAACGATTATTAGGCAAAAGCGAAGCCGACTGGACAACGCGTGGGAGAAGGCGTGTCGCGGGCTTAGTCAGGCGCCGCGGTCATGTGAGTTCGCGTTGCACTTTAGGGGCAGGAGAAATAGGGGATAGAATAGATGCAGAACTGGATGATGCTGTATAGATAGATATAAATTATTACTGTAGACCAATTAACGGGGAAAGAGTAGATGTCTAACAGCAATTAATTCCTTTTTAATCCTGTAAAAGCCATTTTCGTTACCAAATATTACTACACTGCTTTGATTCTCCGCAAAATATGGTCGGCAACCGCAATTGTAATATTTTTTAAGAGGCCAACCGCAAAACAACCAGTATAAATGAGAGCGAGCCGGGCCACCTGGATATAACACCGAAAACTCATTACAAGACAAATGAAAGCAAAAACGTGAGGGAAAATAGGGCAGTCTCATTATTTGCATCTCTTTTCCACGATATTCGGCCCATGCTCATCAAACTCCTTCTTAGATATCCACATCTGGTGAAATGTCCCCAGACTTGCAACAATACTTCCCCCAATCCACGACCCAAATTTCCGCTCTGACGTATTGCCAGGCGCAGTTATGCGCACCCTGGGGCTTGGGAACATGTTCATAAGCTCAAAGTTCAGTCGATCGTTGAATCCGTATAGTAGACTCGTCGCTCCGGTCACGACTACGTTCGCAAGCAAGTGCGGCCGGATATCGACATCGACTTGGTTTAGAGAGTTTCGGATTAGCTCTGGTATTGTTTGCGCAGCGGTCGGAGCCGGGAACTCTGATTCTGGATCGGGAATTGCAGCTTGGGCGTCAAATAGCGATTCCACCACCCGGTATCGCTCGGCGCCGAATACTTGGTTGTAGCCATCCGGAAATTCGAAGGGTCGGCCTGGATTGGCCCTCGCGATCTCCTCGTTGGAGACGCCATTGGGGCCCGTGCTGGATAGGGAATGCGGACCTGGCCAGACTTGCACCACGCACTCTTTGAACTCAGATATGGTTCGGTCCTCTAGGAGACGACGGAAGGATGGGTCAGGGGCACGGTCGGCGGGGATGGTTTTATAAGTTGCTTGCGCCGGCTGGCCGGCGTCAACGGCCGTCTTGGAAGATACGAGGTAGTGTGGCGTGATGGTTATGGGTTGTGGTGTGTTCGTTTTGAAAAGGGCACGGATCTGCGAGTTGATGAACTCGCCGCCTAGAGGGGAGTGCTGGACGCCTCGTTTTAGAACTAGACCGTCGTGGACAGGAGTTATGGAGACACCTGATGCGCCAACATCAACGACCAAAGCTGATGCTTTGCCTGCGGCGAATCTAGAGAACATATAGTTTAGGACCGTTCACTTTGCGTAGGGGAGGGGTAGAGGGGGAGGGGGAAAACGCACGCAGCCAATGGTCCATTCCGAGCTAGATAGAATGCTGGGCTCCCCCATTTCTCCATTGCTATTTCAATAGTCTTTTCTCGGGCTTTGACAGGATTCCAACCGCACTCCGTCATAAGCAGCGGGCTATCGGCCAACGGTTTCTCTGCCGCCTCCACCACATCCATCTCCGCGGGCAGGTCGCCATTGGCAGTATCATTTAATCCGTTATATAGTGGGTTCCCGGACTTGGCTCCCGTTAGTCGCGACGTGAATGAGTATTCCCATACTTTCTCTGCCATGTCCCAATCCTCCACTATCCCCTCCCTTCCCATCGGATTGCGGATGGCGAGCCCCGGCCGTGGCGTAACGTAGATGCTGTCGCCATAGATGTATTTGTCCTGGGCATCGGTAGAATACTTGCCGTAACAGGTTGGGATGACAGATTTTGGCGTGTCTTCACCCGCGAAGCCTGCGCGTACTGTTGAATAGCCGGGGTCGAGGATAATCGCGGACACCTCGTCTGCGGGATTGGAGTTAGTATGTGGGGATACGGGCGCGGTTTGGAGTCGCAGAGATATGGAAAACATACCACCACCGTATTCAGCGGTTGCTGGAGGTACTAGAGAGCTCATCTTTACCCCTCGTGTACTGTATTTGAATTATGGGTGGCCTTTGAAAATCTCCAATGGAGGGCGGAAGTGGGCAAGAGTATAGTGCAGAGATAGCACTCTCACCACAGAAAAGCCTTGAACGGCAGTCGCATGCAAATGGGCAATTGAAAAATGGGGTTGAATATGTGATGAGTAATTTGACGGGGTCGTTGCGTTGATTTGATAGTTGCAAGAAGTGGTGAAGCGGTGGGCAGCCGCGGAGCAGGCGAGGTTTGTTCTTTTGGTGATCGCCAACTTTTGACTTCGCCAACCGCCCAGACCTCGAAGCTTGATCTCGCCTCCTCGCAACTTCAACAGCAACCAACTCCAACTCCAACACTACACGCAAGCCCCCATTTATTAAAAACACCCAACAACAATACTTGCGAAAATTAACAGTTATGTCTACCATGGAGACCGAAGAGCCGCTGTTTAGGCCAGTCAAGAGAAGGAAGTTCCTACGAAAACGCCCAGAAACTTCTCCAGATGAATCGCAGCCACCGCAACCCTCTCCAGACCCCGAAGCCGCTACTCGCAGATCCCCAGCAGGACAAGATGGAGAAGTCTCAGAAGCACATCTAAACGAACCTGAAGAAATAGGCACCGGCATTACAGACATATTCCGCCTTCGAAAGGCGCTGAAGACCCGAAGGGGTGGCGTCGAGTTTACTGCTTCGCAAAAGCCAGCGGTTGATGAGCATGGCGAGTCTCAACTAGAGGTTGACTCTATAGCTCAGGATCCTGAAGATATGGTGATACGAGGCATTTCAGATCGCTTTGTTGCTCATACGGGTCAGAGAGTGGATGTGGATAAACATATGTACGTTTTCCCCGATATCTCATATTTCTTTCCTCTTCTTCATATATATGTTACATATATGTGAAGGATACTATTCTCTCTTTGGATGAACAGGGTGAACGACTAACGTGATAAGGATGGCGTACATAGAGTCAGAGATGGCTAAACGTCATCAACAAGACAAGAACAATAACGCTACAGATAATAATGACCAACAAGTGTCAGAGGCCACTGTACGGGGCCTCAACTCGGACCTCGTGCTCCCCCAGCGCCAGCCAGCATCGCTAGGCAAGCTGCATGAAATCGACCTAGGACCGGACGCAAAGCTCCGTAACATTGAGCGGACTGAAGCAGCTACTAGAAGGCTTGCAGGCGATGAGGTGCCGGAAGAGATCGAGGATAAGGACGCCACTTTGAAGAAAGCACGACCAGGCGCGAAGGATGGCAAAAACTGGCGTGGCCGGAAGAGACGCAACAGTGAAGATATTAAACGAGATAAACTTGTTGAGGAGGTCCTTCGGGAGAGTAAACGTGAGTTGTTCCTTCATCATCCTCCTCCTCCATATCTAATACATGCCTACATCTGTATATTCTTCCGCGTTTTTTTTTTAAATTGGAAACATAATCAACTAATATATATCGATGTATACTTCACAGTGGACGTCTACGATGAGCCTGAAGTTGTTAGCCAGCAAAATGAAGACCAGGCGGCCGACGATCGTATCGCAGAGCAGTTCCGCCGTGACTTTTTGGACGCCATCCACTCCCGACGCCGTGGAGCTCGGACAAGGACTGCGAAGACTACCAAACCGGACGTTCCGCGCGGCCCCAAACTTGGAGGAAGCCGGAGTGCCCGCGCGGCGATGCGGGAGAAAGCTGCAGCTGCCGCCCAAAAGTGATGATAATGACGAGTATATACTATTATCGGGGGGAAATACCAAGATGGGACTCACGTACGGATATATGTCCCTCCTTTTAACGATTACATTCTTCTTGCGTGCTATTATTGTGTTTTCTTTCTCGTTACTTTTTTTGCGCCAGGGAAGGATGGATCGCACGTCGTTCTCGTCCGGATCAAATACCTATATATGTATATTTACCGTTATTATTATGACGATTCTGTTTTTTAATATTTCATCCTTCCGTTCATTCAAGGCCCAGACCTCGGAACATAATCAATTTTCAATTGGCCAAAGCAAGCAACCCATTCTTATTACTCCATGCTGTCTTGCACCCTTTATATAAAAAAAAAAGAAGGCAGCGGCGTTAACCGGTGCGAGTACTGGACAAAATTAGTGGGGCGTCATTTGAAGAGAAATTGCCACGGCGGCCGGTGTAGATATTAGGTATCTTGCTGGCCTGGCTGTTGAACATGTCCGCGGGCACCAGGCTGGTATGGACTGCGAATATATCCACCATGGTTGCAGACAGGCTTTGGATATGTGTATTGTGTAGGTGGATAATCACTCTTCTATCCTCGTGTATTAAATATTTGGCAATCCTATGTTGACGATGGGTGAGTGTGTTGAACCGCAATTTCCCTCTCAAAGTGTTTATAGAGAGGAGAAAGGGGGTGGAGTTCAAAATTTATTGCAGGTCCTTCATTGCTGGATGTAAGGACGGGAAGTTGGGCCCAGGGTAATATCATAATAATGGTGGTTATAGTTAATAAAATGTCTGAGAAACGTAAACATGATAAACTGATGCATGAACGCTGTGTGAACCCTTGTTTGGATGTATCGTTTCCGTACAGTCCGTACTACGGCGGTACTTGTCGATGTTTGTACAGTACAGCACCTGCACACGCAACCTTCAGCAGACCGTTCAACATCTCTATATATAGATACGGGTGACGGAGAAGCAGCCTGTTGGGGACCAAATACGTATGCGCAATAATGGGAGCATTATTGGGAGGGAGGCGATGGCCAGCTTTCCGTGAGTTGATCCATTATCATTCGTAAGAGTGGAGATGCAATGCTGAGCAGACCACCTCCGGCCTCTGGACTTCGGACGTAACTAACATGACATAGCACAAAATATTCTGCGTGCAGCATAGCCATTGTCAGCCAAACGACGTTGTGATCGTTGTGATCGTTCAAGCACCGATTCCAGAACCTCAGACAGGGGTCGATCCGGGCAGCAGTGGACCCTGAGCATGTTCCTGATTTGCCAGCGATGAAACACCGCGCTCCATCGCCTCAATAGCACGCCAATAGGATATCACCCTAATGAAGTGTTTTTGCCATTGGACGTTGCCTCCGATTTCCTGCGGACGACGCTGCTCATCTGGTACGGATTATATTGATTATACGGATTATTCCCAAGAAGAATAGCCCATACTGTTGGATACTGTTTGATCTGAGAAGGGGATATCTCGCCTCATACACCCTAAGTTCCCCTCATAGGGATCATGCATAGGTTTAACACAACAGTGAAACCGGCTGCCTGAGGGCAAAAACAACGCACGCGGCCACATCGCAGCAATTCCAAACACAGCGAACCCCAGTCTCATCATGTCTCAAGAACAAATGTCCAGCACCAAGCTGTGGATCCTGTGGCTGAAACTAGAAATAGGCTACCCAGCCAGGCGTTCCCATGCAACGCCTGCCACTGGTCCCGAGTCTGCCAAACTGGCTTCCGCCAGGGCTAGCGAGGTCTCCCAGGGCCGAGTCGTGAGACAACACCACGCCCAAGCGGAAAACAAAAAAAAGAGAGGGAGAGAGCAGAACTGGGCTGGATTCCGAGGAGTGGATTCTGCAACGGCAGGAAAATGGAGCTCACTTATCCAACCTGATACATGCCATGCCGGGCGGGTTCGCTTCTGGGGCAAAATCAAGGAGAATCATAAAATAATAAGCAGACAGCGGGCATCGCATTTCTCCCCGGTCCTGATTCTCTGTTTACACGGTATTCGAATTTTATGCTGCTCCGTATAGAACACCAACGAATAGAAGGTTGTTAGGTTAGGTCAGATAGGAGACCAGCTGGTTCTCGTTTCCATCTTTTCCTCGATCTTTCTCTCTCGTTCCCCCATCCCATCCCATCCTTTGTTTCTTGCTCCTTTTCGCACTCGTTCGAGCTTTTACGCGCTACTTGCAATTTCTACCTCGAGATACCCAAACTGATATCGGTTTGTCCCCGGGCTTCCTGTCCAAACCTTCGTTCAGAACCAGCAGCAGGACCTGTATCTTCCCTGGAGCTGGTGAATGATGTTTGCTCTTGTTCGTTTTATGGAGACTGCCAGCACCTAGATGCTTACTCCCTCGATATCTACCTACACTATTATTCTTCTCTGGCTTTGATGCCCTGAACTCTCGATTACGTCTTCTCCATCGTTATAACTATCATACTTTTTCCTTTTCGGGTTAGTTTTTTTTGTTTTTTTAATGCTATACAAATTGCCGACTTATGTACACATCGGTTCATCGTTTTATTGCTTTTTTAAAGGTGAGCCTTATATAATTTTGTCTCCTCCATCAGGGTTCAGAAATCCACACCGGACACTCCCATCTGCATGGCCTTGGAGTGTATATTTTCTTCGAGGAAGGTATCCGTACCATCTTTGACTTGTCTAACCTTTCATCAGTGACAATCGCCTGGGAGAAACTCAAACCATCCTGTTCCCGACCGATTCAGAAAATATGACGACCCGACCTTGGTCAATAACGGCTCTTCTTTTGGCCTGGGGCCTGTTTTTAGATCACGTTCACGGAGTAGACATCCTCAAAAACAATGGCTTCACCACTTGCCTTGATAGTTCCGATATCAAGGTCGAAAAAATGAGCCTGCAGTTTGACCGCTCTACCAATACAATGAACTTCGATGTTGCTGGGAGTAGCGCAAAGACCCAAAATGTAACAGCAGAGTTGGTCGTTGAGGCCTATGGCCAGAAGATCACCAAAAGTTTCAATCCCTGTGATGCGGGAACGAAGGTTGATCAACTATGCCCTGGTACGTAACTAGATTACTTATTGGCCTTTTCTCATCTTGCTCATGTCTGTCTATAGTACCCGCGGGAAGCTTTGCGGCCAAAGGAAATCAAAAAATACCCTCCGAGTTCGTAGACAAAATCCCATCCATTGCGTTCGCCATTCCCGACCTCCAGGCTCATGCAACAATGTTGCTGAAATCGAATGACGGGGGTGAGACTCTTGCCTGTATCAGCTCGACGGTAGGCAATGGCAAATCATTAGAAGCGCCTGCTGTATCATATGCTGCAGCCGGAATCGCAGGGGCTGCTCTAGCATTGTCGGGCGCAATAGCTTTGGCGTCAAGTGGAAGTCCCGGTGCGGCTACATCGAGCCCGACCTTCGGTGAGGTCTTTGGGTGGTTTCATTCGATGGCAACCAACGGCATGCTTAGCGTCAACTACCCGCCGATATACCGCAGCTTCACCAAAAATTTTGCGTTCAGCACCGGGCTGATTCCTTGGAACCAGATGCAGATGTCGATTGACGATTTCAGAAATAAGACTGGGGGCAATTTGACACATAACAATTTCCTTTTCCTTCAAAATGCTACCCTTATATATGACAACGGTCCTGGTGCCTCGAGCAATGTGAAACGTTCATTAAGCTCCTTTTTCAGTCCAGTCAGTCTTGCGGTTCGGGAGATTTCAACGTCGATCAACGAAACAACCACTGGAGACGGCCCTGAAGAGGAGGACGGAATAAATCATGTTGTCAAGGGAATCCAGGCATACGTCGAAATGCTCTCGGTCCCCGAATCTAACACCTTCATGACGGTACTGTTGATATTTGCAATCATAGTTGGGGCCATTGCGGTTGGCATATTGCTGTTTAAAGTCATTCTCGAGGTCTGGGCAAGGTTCTCATCCTTTCCACGGAAATTAACAAACTTCCGGAAGGATTATTGGGGCATACTGGCGAGGACAATCACTAATTTGATTCTCGTATTATACGGCATCTTCACTCTCTACTGCGTTTTCCAATTCACCAGAGGCGATTCATGGGCCGCCAAAACTCTTGCAGGCGTCACCCTCGCTATTTTCACGGGAATTCTAGGATTTTTCACCTTCAAGATTTGGAGAGTGGCTCGAAAATATAAGAAGGTGGAAGGTACTGCGGCTGCACTGTACGAAGATCAGGAAACATGGCGGAAATACAGCCTTTTCTACGACAATTACAAAAAGGGATATTGGTGGATTTTCGTTCCTACCATCATCTACATGCTCGCGAGAGGCTGCATCATTGCTGGAGGCGACGGCCACGGACTCGTTCAGACCGCTGGCCAACTTGTCGTCGAGGCAATCATGTTTATTCTCCTTCTCTGGTCGAGACCCTACGAAGCAAAGTCCGGGCAATGGATCAACATATCGATTCAAGTCGTCCGGGTGCTGTCAGTTGTATGCATTCTAGTCTTTGTCCAGGAGCTAGGCATGTCAACGACAACGCAAACTGTTACTGGTGTCGTTCTGATTGCAATGCAATCGGCACTGACCGGCATCCTCGCCATTTTGATCGCTGTCAACGCCCTGATACTTTTGTTCAAGAAGAACCCGCATGCCGCGAGGAGGCGGAAAGACCCTGGTAAGTTTGCTGTAACTATAGCGCAAATATCATCCGATGAAAGCCGGCCATTGCTAACGAAGAAAAAAACTTAGAAACCATGGATCGTGACCTAGATACTCTCACGCCCCTGGATGCGCGCAACTCTCTTCTAGAAGGCTCAAACATGCCTCCACGCTACTCAACCCAGAGAGGTTCAATGGGCTATTTCAACCGCACCTCGCCCTACGATCCCTACCTGAAGGCATCCTACAGCGAAAAATCCCGCCACATGCCTACAAACAGTACCGATCATTTACTCTCAGCTAACGCCGACAACATAAACCATGTGAATATGAGGGAGAGTCGGACCCCATCACCCGAACGGCAACCTACGCTGCCGACGATTGGACGGGCGTACTAAATCAACATGTCTAAACCCTAGATGTACCAATGCATCTGTAGAACTGGACCATACATACAGCCACACATACATACATCGGCTTCCTTCCTTTCCTTTCCCACCTTGTTTAATGTCTATACTTTACTGCATATTCTCCGGCTTTTACTTTCCTTCGTGTTTTCGGCCCTGGTCATACTACCTACCCATCAGCGATTTTCTCATACATCATCTCTCTCTCTCTCTCTCTCTTTTTTTTTTTTTTTTTTCAAATCATATAGAATATTTTAACACAACGTGCTACCACATACCCCATTCTCTCCTTAACTATCAAGAATTGCAATCCCTTTTTTTTTTTAATTGTGAAATAAAAATATTTCTCTGTGGATTTTGTCTTGATATATCCGTCACAACCACATACGCCAACGAGGGCGTTGACATTTTTACCCTGTCGTTCCTGAAAAAAGTCTTCTCGTTTCTTTTCCGTTGGAAAAAATGCAGATGCTTAACAGTCTTTTCTCCAGCTTCCACCCATACGTCATCGTTTGATATATCTATCGTGCGGTCTCACGGAAGAAGAAACCTGTCAAGTGGTTCTGCCACTGTATTTTATACATGCACCTAACAATTTTGATATATATCAATAAGCACACGGAATTCTTCTCGTTTCTACCTATCCGTAGTATTGTAAGAGAGCATATCTACCCTGGCGAAGGACTGCAATTGTGGACTCTGGAAATGCAATAGTTGCTTCGCTTTTTTTTCTTTCTTTGTGCCTTTTTTTGTTTAACACTGTTATATTACAATACACCTCAAGAAGGAGAGAATAAGCCAGACTCGAATCAGTTCGGAGAAGAATAAGCCGAGGAAATTTTCAAAAGCCAAATGATGATTAGGGAAAATGGTCAGATAATCAAATGAACAACACATGATAAAAAACGGGAACAACAAAATTTGTTATTTACGTGGAGCAACGGAAAAGGGTTTGTAGCGGTAGCGCAATAAAAAAACAAGAGGAGGAACATGAACTCTGGGTTGACGACAACTTATTTGAAGGGGGAAAAGGTGGAAAAGGTGAAAAAAGCAGGAAGAAATGTTTTGACGCCGTCCGTAAAATAAAAAGGAAGGAAAGGCAGAGTAAACAGAAATAAGAAAGCAAACCGAGGTCGTGTCGAGATTATTGAGAGGAAGGACGGAAGAGCACGCGTCTTGAAAATTTGTATTTATTCGGTCGTGTTTTCGAAGTATGAGGGCCACCAAGCGCACCTGTAGGATGATCGCCAGGTAGAGAGAGAGCTCTTTTTGTGGGTGAAAGGGAACTCTCGTTGAGTCTTTCAAGGCGTAATCGGCATGTTGATAGACGAATCCGGTGTAATTATTTAACCATCAAAATAAACCCGACTTGTTTGGAAAAAAGTCACCCGTATCTATCGGCGTATATCCTTTTGATTATTTAAACCAACCAATCCAGTTCTCAGTATCCTATTCGTTTCAAGTGCGAGCATAGGGATGGAATCCCCGATGAGCACCCCGGCCTCCGCCACGATAGTTCGCCCCTGGTTTCCCCGCGTTTCGCGGACCAGTAGGTGCATTCGCTGGCGGCGCGCTTTGTGGTTGCGGTGTTATGCTCTTGTTGCTACCAGGCGATGGCCGAGCACCACCATGCTGTGGTGGCATACCATGACTTGGTGACATTCCACGGCCCATACCTCCTCCACCTCCTCGGCCCACGCTACCACCGCTCTGTGGACCAGTTGGGATATTTGGCTGCGGGACATCATCGTACATTCCTTCCCAGGAAGTAGGGCCACCTTGTTGGTATGGAGCAAATCCTCGAGATGACTCAATGGCTCTGCGTGCTTGTTGCTGTTCGTACTTTTGCTGCTCAAAAGCAATTTGCTCCTGAGCATTGTATCCAGGGCCGCCTCTTGGGCCGGAAAAGCTGCCAC
>LDEV01000591.1:0-10962 GCA_001014755.1 Blastomyces silverae | reverse complement strand
GCGCATCTACAAGCGCAAGGAGCCACAGAAGGGCGGCAATAGCAAAGGAGAGGAGCTTGGCCATTTGGGGCACACGACCTTGTTATTCAGAGAGGTTCGAGGAGCAGAAACAGGAAGAAAAGGGCCCCGTCTTGCCAGGACAAGAGGGCAAAAGCCAAAGATTTCGATGTGTGCTGGATCTCCACAGCCACCCTCACCTCCTTATATCTCCTTGGAGCTACTCGTGTGGTAAGAGCCTTGGCCCATGCTTGCAGAAAATCTTCTTATATCCGCTCCAGTTTATGAGATGTCAGATTGAAAAGGGGTACAAGCTATGCCTCGATTGGAACAGGCTCGTTCCTGGTTTTGCAGCTAGTGACTGCAAGAGAAAAAAAATGCGATGCTTGCCGGAATCTTATCTGACAAGATCGACAGCCAAGGAATCCTTGGATTGGCAGGAAACTCGATGAGGATGCGGACATCACATTGGCATTTCCGCTAGCAAAGAAGAGGGTATTTCTCCTCGGCGTGGATTATTACGGAGAAAACAATGTGGCTCCATGGCTTCTCCAATAATCCTTTGAGTATGGACGTAATATTTTGCTGAAAGAACAAAAATGGATGGGCAATGGTACGATCAGCCTTTTGCGATCGAAGAATTTAAGGGCAACGCTAACCCCGCCATGATCTTTCAGGTGTCACGGCTCTAACGATAGTTACATGGGTTAGGGTCTAAACTATGGAGTATTGAGCCCACGCTTTGGGCAACACTGCAAATTTCCGAGGCATTGAGAGTTCACCACGGCGCTCACATGAAAATAAATGTCATAGGAACCCTCTCTTCCATTTATATATTGAGGCATCTCATTGCATGTGTTCCTTGAACATTGAACTTTTTACGTCTTCAAGTAGCAAATGGAGGCCACAAAGGAAAGATTTCATCACCCTTTTTTCTCTGACTCATTCAGCCCGATTAGATGTGCGGTCCTCTCATTGATTTAATGGAAAATACTGAGGCCACTCAAAGGGGAAATTTCTCATTTTCATCAAGCTACAATTCCCAAACTCCTTGCTGATATAAGGATTTGCCGTTTAATGCATATCACAGCAAATGAAATCATTCCCACCAGGACAAACAGGATCTATATATTTCCAGCACCCCCCCGAGCGGCAACACGTTAGCCAACGTACATGTACATACATACTCTAACCCAACCAAAATAGTAACTAATTTTCACCAGAGACGAAAAAGCTTACTCGGCAACACAATCCCCGCATACGGCCCCGATCCCGTGCAAACGCTCCTCCACCCGCAATAAGAATCATGCGTCACACACGGGTAGCCGAGCATGCAGCCCCAGACATTGCCGGCATCCCGTGGGCATGGCCAGTTACCCGGAGATCCTTGGACGGCGTGGCCCTTCCACCTATTCGTGCATTCGTTGTGGTCGATGCAGATGCAGTCTGGGCGCGAGCCCCATTCGGATCCCGCATCGCAGCGGCCGTTTATGGCCAGGATCGGCGTTGCGAGGAGAGAGAAGAGGGATAGGGAGGTGAGTTTCATATTGGTGTTGCGGTCGTTGGATATCTATGTTGCCATATACTCCGTATATGGAAATGGGGGGTGGTTTGGAACAGAACACCGGATAAAAAAAAAAGCTCCTGACGAATAGGCAGCTACGAAAGAAACTATCTTCTAAATTCAAGAAGAGTAGGCATATGTGGGGGATTTTAACGGTTTAAATAACTAAACCTCACGATACGGATACAGACCGCCAGCTCGTATTCTTTCTTTTTGCCCTCTGGGATCGCGCGAGCATCAGCGAGCCTGTGGGGCCAGAGCCTCAAAACGCCTCAAAATCTTTCACCTCCGATCACTGGTCCATCAGGTCCCTGCGAAGATCCTTTCCTTCTCAGCTCCACTAAGCTCTTGGCCGGGGCAGTGGGAGCCACTGATGATGACACGCCCCAAGAAGATGCTTAGTTACTATCCTTTTCAAGGAATTGCGGTAAGGTACAGTACTCCGTCCTGCATGGGCTTTGCCGAGTCTGCACTATTCCTATCAGAAGATAGCATGTTTTCAGGGGACGGCATGCGTTGGCTCACAGCGGCTGAGCCAGGCAGAAAGAATCAGCTTCTCCAGGTTTATCTTGTCTGCAGGTGTTCTGAAAGGAGCTGACAGAGCTGAGCTGGTTGATGACATGAGTTGCTGAGAAAGATTTGATAGAACCTGGAAGGGCAAGCAGCAGCAGCTGCTTGAACTGCTCTATAGCAGTCTGAGTACTCTTATACTCTCTGAGAATTTACTGTTGACTCTGAGAGAATTACTATCAGAGCTTGCTTTTTGAGTGTATTTCTTCAATGTTATGAAAAATATATGCTGAGCTCACTGTAATATCTTTACACAGAAGCTCTGAGAGATAACTATCTAATAATTATAATCTTATAGATGATTAATCAGAGAAGAAATAAAATGATTACAGATTAATAAACTCTGATAGTAGAGTAGTTATTAGATATCTCTAGTAGACAGTTCTTGAGTCTTATCTCTGAATAAATCTTCTAATATCTCTGTGAGTAAGTTATACAGATATCTCTATTCAGCTCTGAAAAAGTATAATATATTCTTAAGACTGTAAATGACAGTTAACAGTTGAATAAGAGAGTGAAAAAGTTTTCATCTATTTAGTCAATTACAGAGACTTTAACAGAGATCTACAGACTTAACAGCTACAGTCTTTGACTTTATTAAGAATATCTTCAAAAATCTTATAAACTTATAATTATAACTGAACTTTTCTGATCACTTACACTGATTAATAATTACTTTAAAATGAACTGTAAAGATATGATGATAACTGAAAATATGAGAACTATGAGTCTTAACTCTGATAGATCAGTAATAAATAATTGAGAGAGTGTATATAATTTGAAGATAAGTATATTCTCAAGAATAATAATTGAAGATAATAGCTACTCTAGCTTTATAACTGACTTAGACTGAGCAGATGAGATAGAGAATGAGAAAAAAAAAAAAGTCTGAAAGAAAGCTAGAAGAAAGAAGAAGAAAAATAATCAGTAGTTGAGATAAGTGATGAAAAAAGTATTAAAAAAGATTAGTATAGAAGAGATGAGCATTACAGCTTTTGAGATAAATGAGCTTTCAGTGACTGATAATAAGAATAATAGCTGAAATAACTATAAACTCTCAGTTAATAATCTTCTGAAAATACTGAATATTTTAGTAATAGATATGACAGAGATCTTCACAGCAACTCTGAATACTTAAAAGAGAGAAAGAGTTTTATCTCAGATCACACTCACTCTCAGCAGATTAAGTATTAAATGTGAATTTCAGAAATAAAGCAGCTGTGATTTTACAGAGTTTTTGAAAGTAGCAGCTCTTGAACTCTCTGCAGAGATTATAATCTCTATCATCTCAGTAAAGTCTCAGAAGAAGAAGATATCAGCAGTTAGAAAGTCTAGAAAAATTATATTAAGAAAATCTCTTTCTCTCTCATCTCTGTTCAATCTCAATTCAAAAATAACTTTAATCTACTGAGAAAAGAAAATTAAAGAATCTACTATTAATGAGAACTGATACTCAGACAGCTTATACTTATATCTATATTTATTAAATGAACTTCAGAGTATGAATAAAATCAGACTAATAGATATAATAGATATCTTAATAGAGTATAAAGTTTTTATTACTAAAAAGTTTATCATAGTATATATTTATAACTTGAAAAGATAACTGATGAAATATATGAACTCAGAGATTATAGATTGAGCTGCTAATACTAAACTATCTCTATTAAGTTATAAAGTACTGATTATCAGAGATATCTCTGAGAGAGTATAAATTTTTATAATACTCAGTATTAAAGAAAAGACTGAAGCTGAGATTACAGAATATCTGATAAAAATAAATGAGATTATAAGTAATGATCTGAACTTCTGATTAAAAAAGCAGAAATATTAAAAAATATAAGAAGAAGAGATTATTCTAGTCTTTGAGAATATAATAAGTTTTCACTCTCTGAAAGTATCTCTAGACACACTGACTTTTATCTATTCTAATCTCATTCAAGTCTTGTTCAGAGTAGTGAACTTAGTGACTATTGAATATAAACTGTGTATAGTAAATAATAACTGAAATAGAGATCACTTTGTTCTGAACTACTCAATATTACAGTCATTTAATATTGAGAGAGATTAACATCTGACAGTATTTCTTAAAAATAAGTCAGAGATTAAACAGTGTTTTTAATAAATAGAATTAGAATAGTTTCAATCAATGTATATTCATTATAAGAATCTGTTTATTTTACAGAGATATATTACATGATACAGAGTGAAGATATTAATATAGTACTGATACAGAAAGTCTTTCTAATCTCAGAGTTAATAGATAAACTGAAAATATAATATCTTATAATATCAGTAACAGTACACTGATTCAGAGTCAGAGATAAAATGATAATATTAATTAATATAAAGACTTTGAACTGATAATCTGAAACAGACTCTGATAAGAGAGATAGCTATATTCTTTATAAAAATATTAAAGAACATTTACTCATCTGTAAAATAATAATAAAAGAGAAGTCTCTGATCATAGACAATGTCTATATATTAGCAGAAGTATCAGAGTAATTTAAATAATTAATAAAAATCAATAAATAATTTGATAATAACTCACTACTCTCTGAGTGTGATATTATAGAAGAGAATTGAAATAAAACATTAATTTACAGAGATACACACACTCTCAGAGTAGTACTCACAGTCTGAAGATATAAGACTGACAGATTACTAATATATCTCAGAGAGCAGAATATCTTAATAAATGAATAAAGAGTTTAAAACTTAATTACAGTGATATTCTTATTCTATAAAAAGAGAGTGAGTATATCTTAAATTGACAGACTTTACTTAAGAGAAGACTGAATGAGAGACTCTAAAAACTGAGATATAAAAGTTATAAATCTGAATACAGATTATCACTCAGTTTAATTTTATTTATAAGTTTTTATAAATATTAAGTGTGAGTCAGAAAGATGAAAACTGAGATCAGACTCACTATAGTAAAAGAAAGTCATAAATCTCTGTCAGAATATAGTGATTAATTTAATGAACACTAACTCTGACTCAGCTGATTATATAAGAGCTTGAATGAGAGTAAAAAAGAATATAAAGTTAAGAGTCTGAGAGAAAGACTTTCAGACTTATAAAATCTGTGAATAATTTCAGACTAGAATTGAATACTGAAGAAAGAAACTATGAAGATGTTAAAAAATAAAAGTCTCAGAGAAAGATCTGAAGATATAACTATTATCACTTAATCTTCAGAAACAGTGTTTGAAAGAGTGAAACTATAAGAATTATATTTATAGTGCTATAATCAAGCACACTCTGCTGAGTGAAAAAACATTAAAATAATTCTTTATCAAAGTTAAAAATAACACTTAAATGAAAATTAAAGTATTGAGAAATAGATATAAAAGATTGAGAGTAAATACAGATAATATTCTGAAGATAACAGTAATCTTCTATAAAGATCTATATATTAAGAAAGTGTTGAATACAGAGATCTCATCAGAACTATATAAGTATATTCAGAAATGAATGAATTTTCAGCAGACTGTGACTCTGATATAAAAGATTATAAAGTGTGAGATTATAATATTTATAAGATAAATGACTTTGAGAAAGTTATCTGATCTTGATAATCTACTCAGTGAACTCTATAAAAAGCTACTATACTATAAAAGAATAGAAGAAGACTACTCAGTTATTATAATGATTCTAAAGAAAGTTTATAATACTGTTCTCTCAGAGAGTGATATTTCAGTGAAATAGCTAGAAAAAGTTCTAATACTTCTGTATAAAAAGAAGAATAAAACTGATCTGAAGAACTATCACTTTTTTATAATAATAAATATGAACTATAAGATTCTAACTAAGATTTTAATGAACTGTTTACTCAAGATACTATTCTCAGTGATAGAGATGTATTAAACAGTATTTCTGATAGAATATCTAATTAATAATAATATCTGAGCTGTATAATACATTCTATTCAAATCTGACTACTCAAGTGTTCTATTTCTAAATTAGAAAAAGATATATAACTGAGTAAGTCACAGCTTTATATAAGATATATTATAAATAATGAGAATGAAGAAGATTTTTATTCAACTACTGAAAAAACTCTATAAGAATGCTACACGCATGGCTACACTTTCTGCTTTACGCATCATGAGTCATGGCTATGCCTCTGTCTCACACACAGTCATATGATCATAGTTATATAGTTAGTCTTCTCTTCTTACATAGCAAGTCTTAGAAGAAGCATCATCAATCAATAAGAATAAAAATAGCACAGCTAAGACTTTATTATACAGCTTCATCTTACAATTGATAGTATGTCATAGAGCTTCACTCTGATAATTCAGTCTCTTCAGTCAGATGAGTTTCACTTCAAAATCTCTGAATTATTGATCTAGATTGTGTCATTTCTTACATCATTTCTCACATCACATCTCAACTCTATATTAACATCATTATAATATCTTATCATCTCATCAATGCTATTCATATCATTAATCATTTTCATTCTCTATAACTCTTATAACTTATCTCATATACACTCTCTATCACTTATGCAGCAACTGATGAATCTTGCAGAAGCTCTACTCACAGAGACTATAAGTCTTTCTCAAATTATAATCATCACTGCTTTTCAGCTAGTCATCTATCTGACACATTCAGACAGTTAATTTCTCTCATTATTTTATTAACAGACTAAGACTGCTGTACACTACATCACAGCTCATTACACTGTCTCTTTCTCATCAGATACTATCTTTCTATAGAACAGATACTCAGTAGACTGACTCATTGACTTGAGCTTTATAAACTGTGCAACTCATAATTTCAATAACATTATCTTAGACACTCTTACTCAAACTAGTCATTTCATGAAATGAGAAGTCATCTTTCTCAAAGACTTGAAGTCACTCTCTGTAACTCTCAAGAAGTCACTGAGATTTCACTGACTTAAAACTCTGTCACTCATCTCACTTACTATTATTCTCTTCAATAGTCATATTATATCTTTCAACAGTCATTCTACAGTTTCTCTCATCTCAAACTCACTTTGTTAAGCTATTATTAATAATCAACTCATTTATAATAAGATCTTAGACTTTCATTTTCAAGTATCTTCAGAACATCATTCTTCACTTCTCATCATATTAAATCAGTATAACTTATTCACTTTCACTTCTTTATAATCAATAGACACTACACTTAAGAAAGATACTCAGTTAACAAGTTTCACATCTACATTCAAGCAGTCAAACACAATGACATTAAATAACATATCTATCTCAGTCAATGACATCAGATTCACAGTCTATCAGCAGTAATAGCTTCAGTAAATGATAGCAGAGATTATTATCAGACTTTCATAAGAAAACAGATTTTCAGACTCTCTCAGTCTCTCAGAACTCTCTGATCTCACTATAAATCTCTCTTAAGATAAAGACACTTACTACATCAGCTACTGAAAGCTGAATAATCTCAGATTCTTTGATTCTAATCTTGATAATAAGAATGTCATTGACACAGAAGATATTATTTATATCAGTAATCATCTGTACTATCAGAACATTCACTTATTCATATCATGAATGAAAAACATGACTCATATTAAAAGTGAAGAGACAGTATATTATAATCTCATCACTTATCTTCACAGTACTGTATTAGAATGATACACAGCTGAGCTTACAGATATTAAGAAAGACTTCATGATTGAGATTAATATCATATAAAAGTGAATACTCAGTCTTATCAAATATTTTCAGTAGTATATTATATAAGTCTGAACAGTTATTAAATATGATAGTTATACACTGAAAGACATCTTCAACAGCTGATTCATTCATTTCTACTATCAGATTATTTTTCATAATATCAAGAGTGCAGAAATTACAGATATTATCACTCAGCTCACAGTTATCTATTTTAATATTTACTAAGAGTTCTGTGCTCAGTTTATAAAGCTCACTCTTATCATCTTTATACAGAACTTTCTACAGAAAGTTGAAAAGAAGTAAATTATCTAAGAGAATATGATAAGAAATTATCTACAGTTAATGATAGAGATAACTCTCATATTTCTCTATTATAATAGAGGCTGCAGCTGCTATCTCTTTAATTAATGCTTTTTCAGATACACTCTCAAGTCTTATTATAATACATACAGTCAGTATAACTTTGAGTTCTGTTATAAGATATATAATTAATATAACTGCATTAATCAGAGAGATTTCTATATATTTAACAATTTCAATTCTCTCACTGATTAACAAGTCAGCTACTCACAAGATTTTAAGTAAGATATTTAACATATTATACAGAATCTTCAATATCAACTATAATATTAGCAGTAAAATAGTTAAGACTTAATACAGTTATTCTTATCTAATCTGAAGTCTCAGCTTCTACTCACAGCACTGTTATAAGAAAACTTCAACAGATCTAAAATCTATAATACTCATCTCATCAATACTGTCAGAGAAATTATATAGAGTCAAGATAAGCAGCTCACTACACTATATAATAACTCTGAAGACAATACTCACACTAATAAAATCTATAATCTGATATATATTAATACTGATGAATACTATCTGAAGAAAGAGAACTATCTCTTCACTGCTTCTTTTCACTAGTTAATAATACTGTTAAAATGAAGAATCACAAAAGTATTTTTACTGTGAATAATTTCATCATCACTTATAATTACTGTGATATCTCTTTTATCTTTAATATTAAATTACATCAGTATATTTCTCAGCAATAATATACAGATATTTTTCATCTTTTAACTAATATTAATATCTCTTCATCAGTCACAGACTGCTCTTAAATAATTTCTTCAACAGTAACAAGCACTGCAGATATATTAGATACAGTATTTTACTTCTGATATTACATCACAGTATTCATCTACATTAATAATTCACTTAAGATGATAATTATTTATCTGAACTCTGAGTGTATCATGAGTTCTATTAATAAGAAATGAATTTTAGAATAATATTTTATGATAACAATTCTTCTCTCTGATCTTATTAAAATCAAGAGTCTGAGAAGTCAGCTATATGATTCTACAGAGTATATAAACTTACTCATATATATATCAGATAAGAACTTAGACAGAAACTCTATCACTGTCAAAATAACTCATAAAGTTTATATAGTAAATAACATCTCTGCTGTTTCTCTAATTAATGTTGATATTCTTGAATCAGAAAAGTTCATACTGAACTTCTAATACTATATAGTCATTATTTACACTTGCAGTGATATAATTATTCTTATTATGATTATCTCTCAGTCTCACTGTAAGATGAACTGCTCTGTCTATACTACTCACACTATTACTCTTTCAGAGAAATTCTACTCACTCATATTTATCATCTTTTAGAGTGAGCTCTGTGAGAATTATGATTATATCTTCATCTCTTTTCATTCTCTCATCACACTCTTCACAGCTGTTATTAATAATCTATTTAATACTGTTCTCATAAGAAATGAGAGCAAGCACTCTATAATTATTCTCTGTAAGACACATCTAGATATCTTAGTCAATTATGATATGACTGACTCTATTCAAGTCTTTTATACTGAAAGTCTAACAGTGATTTCTCAATCTCAGTCTTTTAACTCTCTTTAAATAGAATATATTTTCTCAGACAGTATCATCATTTATAGTGATAATAAAACAGCAGTCTGTCTTACTGAAATTCTTTAAATGTATAATATATAATAAGACTGTGAAAACATCACTGTTATACTCTCAGAGTGTTGAATATGAATCTCATTAAAAGAAGACTGATGAGATATTTTTAAGAAAGTTAAGATATACTCTCTCTCAAGCAGAGATTAACAGCTAGATAATAAAATCTTCAATACTCTACATAAATAAGATTAGATATAATAAATAACTGATCACACTTTTTTTAATGCATCTATATTTGTTGTCTGACACACAGTCATAATCAAGAGTATTCTCATGAAGAAAAAGTGTGTTATAATTGATATTCACAATCTGAATATTATAACTGAGAAAGACAACTATTCTATATTTCTTCAGTCAAACATTCTAAATGTGCTTAAAGAAAAAAACTTTATATCAGTTATTGATATTATAAAATAATTTTATCAATGATCAGTTCACTCAGATAATCACTTTAAATTAATAGTGATCAGTTATCATAATCAGAAACATCTGAAAATAACTGTAATAAAATTTTATAATAGCTCTTAATATATTGTAATGTTAGATATTATTAATCAAGACATATATCACTAAACTGAGATATATATTAAATGAACTGAGAACTTCTTTAGAGTTTCTCACATATATAAATATACTCACTGAAAATAATAAAAAGAAGACTTCTCTCTCTTCTCTTCTTCAGTGATTAGCTCTATTCTTTAATATAATATACTGCTATTCTTCATAACTACTATTAGTTCTTCACACTGTTCAATTCAGTCTCACAGTTCTAATTACTCAAAAATCTCTGAGTAATAATTTGTTGAATAATAGTTATTATGATAATCTGAAATATTAGCACTTAGATTATCTTCTAAAATCTGAACTTCTGATCAGCTTTCTCTGAAGAACTTGATCTTAATAATTAAATTAAAGTGATATCTAGTGTATGTATCACGCTCTCCGGCCGCGTCAAGATCTCTGAGCAGTGCTGAGTGACATCTCACTCTTCTTGCATAAACTCAATCATTATATGACATCATTCAGATACAAGATATGAGATCAGAGACTAGATAAATAGAGAATCTCACTTTTATACAGAATCAGCAGATCTTCTCTTATATAACAAAGAGACACTGCTGCAGAGATTTCTTGACTATCTCTGAAAAGAGAAATGAGAGAT
>LDEV01000584.1:33994-75586 GCA_001014755.1 Blastomyces silverae | reverse complement strand
GTTCACAGGAAGAAGTTGTTACGTTGCTTGTTGAGCGGCAGGAACCGAGGTCTAGAATGTCTATTTTCTATTTCAACGAGTGACGAATGAATGACCAATACCCAACCATGCTCATTCTTATTGTCAGGTACATGTACATGGACTGTGCATAGCGGCCAGGGCTGAGATTATAGCAGAAACAATTGCTCGAAAGGGGGGGGGGTCTCTTTTTTGAATTCAAGTATGGATAACAAGGTTTTACGATTACGATTGCGCGGGGCTGCCCAGGAAGAAGTGGAGGAGATGGAGATAGAGTTAATTATAAAAATAGAAACTTGAATGGAGCTTTTTGGCAAAACTTTTGTTTGCAGGGCAGACCGAGGTTCAGGAGCGACCGATGGGCGGAACATCTCTGAGATTTGGGTTCCAAATGAACGCAAAGGCAAATTAACTACCTAGGTATTAGCTGGCCAAAAGCAAAACGGTGGGGGGGTGGACTCATCATAATAATGGAGTCAGAGAGAGGAGAGGACAGATGTTGCTTTTAGTTTCAACAAGAGTCTTTTTCCCTTTTTCTCAGAGGTCTTTTCCTAATGTTTCATCTGCCTGAAACGCGATACGTGTACATCTTCTATATCCGCCGAGGCTCAACCTTCATCATGCTTGCCTGGCTGACTTAGACTGCGTGGGTCCCAAGTTCCAACTACAGTACATGTACTCCGTACATGCACTCCGTACAGAGTGGACATTATTATTCATGGCCTGTTAAGGCGGAGTCTGTCAAATAATGCTGGAGTCGAAAAATGAATAGTTCCCCCCCCCCTCTATTGTAGTCAACTATTTAAAGAATGATCGGTTATGCAAGAGTGTACATGTACGCGCCGAACCCCGGCGGAGCATCAGCCCTGTAGCTACTATGTAGTTATATCTGCCACATCATAAGGCGTTTAGTTCTGGACTCCTTCCTGGGAATATGGGTAATTATAGCTATTATTGTGCATCGCGTAGGTAGGTAGGTAGGTATATCTAAATACTGTCTGATATCTATGATGCTTTTTTTCTTCTGGTGAGGCGTTGGTTCCAGCGCCCGTATACTTTTTCCACAGGATGTTTTTGGGTTTAAACCAAGTGTACTCCTGTAGAGTTTATATGAAACAGAGTTTGCTCAAGGACTGTTCATCAACATAACTAGGTAGCTATTCTTATCAAATGATGCGATGCTAAAGAGCTCAAAGTCTCATTCATACCAATGATGTGTAAAATTTGGTGGGATAGTTATGTCTAAGCCCGGCTCTTGGTGATATGAAACAATAATTCATATCCTCTACTTTTGCCTTGCTTAGTATCCAATAGTAAGTTACACGTACATGTAGTTACAGCACAATAATGTTAATAAATTGTTATCAAGTAATTAAGTTAAAAAGGTATCACGCTGGGGGGTATTGCATTGCCCTGCGCCCTGTCGTACGTATCATACAGCGCAAGAGTAGGTGCTATATCTTGTTACTTTGTAACGTGGAGCAACAGGTGTCAAATTAATATTACTTGTGTGCCGCAGGGACATGCATACATTATACATAGCGGGCAAACAGCATTCGAGAGGAAGCAAAAAAGTCCCCCAAAGGTAATTTGGCGGGTAGGTAACTACTGTACTGTATGTACAACGTGTTCCAGGCGTTGGGCGGTTAGTGGTCCGATTATTATTTTGAAGGATACCATATCATACTTTTCGCGCTGGAGTTTAGAACATGTTCCAGATTCAGCTGGCTGGGGTCAGATCGACGTAATCCTTTTTTTATCAACAGTCGAGGGCCTAGAGGAGAGGAGGGCGATGGTAGGGGGCTTGTCCTGGTGGATTTGTTTCGGATTATCCGTGTTACAACTTGCTGGTCAGGCCAGAAACTGGTTTTATCCCCTGTGCAGCAGTGCAACGACTGGAAGGCTAGTCTGTACTGTACAGCGTAGAAGCGGGAAAAAATCAAGTTTTATTAACACCGTTTTCTCAGCGCCAAGTTGATGTTCTTTCTATCCATGCAAATTTTTGCTCCTGATATCTTTTCTTGCTTGTTCACGTGGAGCTACATTGTTTCGAAGAATGCATGGTTTTCTTTGGATTGAACGCTCGTCTCCCTGCGTTTTGTACGCACGAACAGGCCAATGATCGGAAAGTGGGTGGTACAGTACAAATGATATATCCCATCCCTAGGGGCATATGTAATGTACTGTACTTGCTGATTGTCTGGTTACTGTTACTGCAAAACCACAACGGATACCTGCGTTTACCACTCTTCCACCTTCCCCCCCGTTGGCCGGGGGAGCTGCAGGTTATCTTGGTTGGATGTAATTGATCCCGTGGACTGCACGGGGAAATATGTGAGCAGGAGGCAAGCGGGGAAGGGGGTTGCTAACTGTTCATGTCTTCAGGTCGAGGCAGTCTGATATATTCCTAGGTCGGTGTCAATTGGATTTCTCTTCTTCTAAGATAGCGAAAAAGCAGAAAGCTTCCCCCGGGATATCTGTTGTTTATTGGATTGGATTGGGGGTTGCGGGATATGAATCTCCTCCTTCCTTCATCGCAGATCCAGATCAACCTGTCACTGGTAAAGCTGGGATCCAAAAATCTGCCAAGCGACTTCGGTCTATTTAACCTACCCAGCCTTGGGAATGTGACATGTGTTCGGACTCTGAATGCGTGCCATAATAAACTCTCTCCATATTTGACAGCTACACCTGGCTTGAATTGGCGAAGTGTGTGTGCTGCACGGAGACTCATCCAGCCCACTTTCCGCGAATCAAATGCCCCCATTTGCTTTCCATTGTGCACCGGCATATCTCAGACCACAAAAAGGAAAAAAGTACTCCGTACCAAAACGAATTACAGGGCAGTGCTCATCGTGTGCTCAAGACTGGTTTTGAGGTTGCATGTGCGAAATGCACAACGCGCATGCAGTCTCCAGCTGCAGTGTGTGTGTGTGTGTCTTGTGTGTGCGACTTTTCCTGCCATACCAACTTGGGTTCCTGCTTCCCCGTTGGCAGGTTTGGAAGAGTCAAAAAGGAAAAAAAAGGCCTCAATTGCTATCGCGTCATTGGATAGAAATATAGTTTTTTAAACTGCAAATCATATCCGTTGGTGACGCGGGACACACGTCCAATTAATGGCAGACCGCGCTCCCGTAAACCGGTGGTTTGAAACCCAGAGCGAATAGGTGCGTCAGCGTGGTTGGCAGCTGCAGTTGCGCGCATATCGCCGAACGCGGAGACTCTTTTTTTCTGGTCATTTTTTGTTTCTTTCTGCTGAGTGCAAATGGCGAAGTGTAAGCATGAGCTCCATGGTGCTATGAATGCCGGCGATTGACGATTGACTAGCAGGAGGGCTGTGTCAATTGATAATGATGATGATGAGGATGACGATACCTTTAACAAACGACAAAATCCCCCACACCTTCTTACGGTAAATAGTGATCCCTCTCGTCAGCGGCGTCTCCTGCGCCCCCGCTTCCTAAGTTTCTCGCTGCTAGTTGAATGGATATCCCAGGTTGGGTGGGATGCAGATCTTGTGGATGTTGAAGCTTCCCCAAACCCGAACAGAGGAAGGAAAAGTTCAACAAATTATCATAGCTTCAACCCTCACCATTTGATTTGCCGGTGCTTCCCCCCAGCGAGAGGAACTTGTTCTGGGATTGGCTGAGGAGAAGGTCTAGAATGAGGGCCGATTTCTTCGCAAGGAACTTTTGAAAAGGCTAAAAACATGGTCATGGGAGCATTCATGGTCCATGAGATAGCTTTTGCTCTGTGTGTTTTGCTTCCACGAAGATGGAAAAGTTGCTCGTGCAGCTTAACTGCATCCATGTTGGTAGTTAATATCTAGACAACCATTTATCCAAATCCTTACCCATAAGAGAAAAATTTCCGAGAAAATGACATTGGATAGCAATTGAAGCCACTAGTCTGATATCCCATCAACTTGCTTCAGCCTTCAGGTGGCGTGTAAACATTTGTTGAAAATTTCCCACGCTCTATCTACAGTCCGCGTTGGATCTGCATACCTAGGTACGGAGTAGATTCCGTTGATATTGGATGAGGCCAATCTCGCATTTTTTCTCTTCAGTATTTGGTCTATTGCACATATTTCATGGCAACCCATACGGAGTACATACATACATAGCCTACCAGAGAGGTTAGAGGCAAGAAGAGCCGGGGGGGAAAAAGCACTAAGCAGAGAGCTCGCACTGTTCCTAGGCTCCATATGTCACTTGATTGATTCAATCTTCTGCGAGGTGCTTACCAGTTGCATCGATCCATCGTGGCTCCGTGCTAGTGTTGGTCATCCTCAAAAGGCAACGATGTATGTACCTGAGCCATTGCGCATTTGGCTTCTAGCCAGAGTTAAACCAAGTGTTTCTTGATCTTCCCGGGGAGTACTCTATATTCAACCTCGCAGAGCTTTCCTTGGGCCATACTCGTAACAGAGCAATAACGAGGTGATTAACAAACTCGAGCTCGACATGGCAAAGAACACAGTTCGTCAAGGAGAGCTGTCTTTCAAGCTGATCCTCCATACCGCGGTGGACGCGGTGAAAATGGTATTATTATTAACCGTAGTTAGTTAATATTCATTCAACCTTTTTTGGGCAAGATCAAGGGGCTGGCATCCATGTAGTTGGACATTCCAAGAAGCCCTGGGGATTGGTTTAAACGAAAAAAAAAGCAATAATGCAGCAGGTCATCCGTTCATTGAACTGCGTTGTTTTATTCCCAGCCAAATAAATATTTCATGGTACATGTAATGCCGTCGAGCCCGCCTCTGCTCAATAGCCGCATTACCGCGGGTCTGCGGACTTCGAAGAAATGTGAAATTATACCCGAGAGGAAGGTGATTGCTTGTTTTTTTCTCTGGTTTCGTGGTGGGCCTCCATTAGTTAGTTATGCATACAAGTTCAGACGAGGCATGGTCCGGGACAATGGATTGCGTTTTTTTCCCCATGATTTATGGACCATCATACGTCTCATCTTTGTTTCATATTTCAATAAATGCAACAGCCAGAACGAGCCTGGCAGGCGGTTCCTTCTACCCGGTCTAATGGGTCAAATTACCAAGTCAGTGATTCGACATGAAAGGTAAAAAAGGGGACTGAATGAGTCCTGAGGGGAAGAATTAGCGATTGCTTTCTAAATGGGAGAAGAAAAAAGGGAATAGTAACTACTAACTAACCAACCATAGCGATTTCACCTGGTAGTTACCCACTCACAGGAGAGATCTGACATGGCGAATGCGCCATGGAAGCATAACTATGCATATGAATATGAATATGAATATGCCTTCGGGGATCAACCCGCGGTCCATCTGGCCGACCTCGGGATGGTCTTTTTTCTTCTCCTTTGGGTTAATGCATTCACTCCGCCTGGGAGCATCTTTGGCTCTGGCTGATGATATTCCACCCAAAGAACCGTGGTTACGAGCAATGACGGCGTGTGGCCTTCAGGGGCAGCATTTCGCCATTTTGCCCTCTGGACACGACATCGTACATCTAACCTGGAAGCTCTCGGTCACGCTACTTAGGCGGGTTTTTCGAAATGAATTACTCCTGGGCAATGCAAGATCACATATGTTCATGTCCTCGCAACTAGACGGTTAAAGAAAGCGTATCTCTGCCTTATTGCTGTGAATTGACATTGTTGTTCCGGGCTCGGGCTCTCTCTCCTGACTACTCCGCACCAAGCCGTTGATTATCCCTTTCTCAGGTTCTGATCACCTTACGACGAGTTTCTCGTTATACCCCACACTACTAGTCTTCTTCAACGGGGGAAGATTCGTATGATATGACGCATAAATGTACGTACTATTAGCCTATGCTGGTTATACCCATGTAATGCGGACGAGTAGTAGATAGTGGGTTATATGTGATTTCTTGAAGATGTAGATCGATGTATATACACGGAAAGTGATGGGAATATGGATATAGATATGGAGCGGCGGAATGAGCCGCGAGGTATGTAAAAGAATTGTTAATAAATGGAAAGACACGAAAGAAATCAATCATCATGGCAGACTAGCATACTTCATATCGCCCATTCATCCCGATTGTCCGTAGCGCTGATGAATGGTTCATCGATTTGCTTGATCGCGTATTCGCTACAAAGAATACTATTTACCAATAAATATGTTAGTCCTTAGAAATTAAAAATTTAATGTGCTAAACAGAGAGTATGAAGAGTTTTAGGGAAACGGAGTAAACGGTAGGGTAAACTTTCAGGACTCACCAAGCTTCAGCGACCAACCCGTCCAAATCACGTATTACCTTCTCCCTCTTCCCTCCAGTATTTGTCTCCTTGCTCATCTCGATCTGTAGATCGCGAATGCGCTTCCTCTTCCCAGACCCCGCTGCGTCCAGTACTTTCTTCCCTAGACAGTCGCTGTGGAACGCATGTTGGCACGGGAAGACGAAAAACTGTCGACTAAGCAGCGGTAAGGAGCATATCCAGCATTTCTCCCCGGGCTCAACAATAGCATATCGGGTATCCAGTGCCGCAATCTCATTCCGTATCTGCTCTGCTGTGTGGGCTGAATTATCCATTTCTTGCCGCAATGAGTCGATGTGTCGCGAGTAGTCTTCCAACGCTGTACAGATCTCGTCCTTGAAATCATCGACGACGACAAAATCGGGGAAGAAGGGGATTAGGTCTTCTATACGAAGAAGTTCACAGCGGCGCAAAAATTCAATTGCATCTTTAATTCCAGTGCCTGGTTGCCGGATTTTTTTCTCGGCTACGAGGAGCCATAGCTTCTTGCGAAGTTTGTCATTCCCTTCTGGCAGATCGGCGACATACGCGGCGAGTTCAATGTCGTTATGTTTTAGAGCAAGCTCCACAGCCTGCAGATATTGGCACATCGTAGTATAGATGTGAACGCATGACTGGACACGGTTATGCTGGATGCATAACCGGAGCGCAAAATCGGCATCATATGGCGGTGGAGAGGAAGGTTGTGAAGAGAGGTATGTCAGTAAAGCAGCTTCTGACGAAGAAGGGTGCGCCGCATGTATGGAAATTAGCGTGTTGTGTACTGCTGCTGATGGGTCGGGATGGTTGGCAATTATGAAGTTCAGATAACGAACGGCTTGGTTTTGGCTGAGAGGGGCCTTCGTGGCGTTGTTGTAGCTTAAAAGGGCAGGAATGAGCTTTTGAGGGTCGAGATCAATCTGTCTCATTAATATATCGACTAGATCCGTAGCAACGTGTGTCATGAGAACGCTGCTATACTTGTAGAAAACGTCTGGATTCGTCTGCTTCTTAAGCACGTTGAGCGCTTCACCCCATTTCTCTCGTTGGATCCAGTATGAGAGGACAAAATTGTAATCGTTGGTCACGCTCGCAAAATATAGCAGCTCCTCCTCTCTTCCATGACTGCCCACGATGTCATACACAGTTTTCGGATCGAGGTCTGCTTTAAATTTTTTAACGAAATCCTGAAATTCCTCACGCACATCGTTGAGTGCATCCTTCGATTCCCCCGCATTCGTGCCTTCCACTAACTCGGCTTTCGTTGCAATAGTGTCGTCGAGTGAGTTGAGTTTGGACATGAAAACCTCAACAAGCCAGTTTGCAATCATCGCCCTTTGCATTATTGCTGATTTCTTATATGTTGACAATTGTGTCAGAAGGTATTTTCTTAGAGCATCCCGTTCCCCCTTATTCAAAAATGTCAGGCAAACCTCCTCGAAACTTTTGCTGCTTTTGCCCCATACTGCGGCAGCTTCCAGATATTGGCCTTTGTTCGCGAGATGGTCACCCGATGCTGTAGCAACAGCATCTTTCTGCGCCGAGCCACGGGCATACTGCAGAGCAGCGTCGAATTTCTGCTCTTTCAGAAATACTTTCCATATATCTCTGTCTTCGTCGTTGGCCGCAATCTCAAAGATTTCCTTACCAGCAAAGAGCCAGTATGTATTTTTCTTTTGATCTGCCACTAGACCAAGAGTACCCTCGCCAGGCTCGAGAACAGCTTGATCATATACGATCTCTCCGCTTAGTCGGTTGACTGCCACGATGCGACCTTCAACTAGAGTTAAAATATGCCACTGGGTCAAAGTCATCCCTTTTATAGGGTCCTGTATCAATTTTCGGCCCCCTCTGGCAGACTCGGATGCTGGCAGAACGGACCGAGTCAGCAGTTTGGCTTTATCAAAAATACGATCTCCCAGCTCTGGCGGTGACGATGATATCGGAACTGAGCCGTACAAGACCCCTTGGGATGAGAGCCATGCGAACTGTTTCCCTGCGGTTTCTTCATCATCTCCATGTTCACCTTCCCGAGGATCGGGTTGCATTGCAAGTAGCGAAGGTGCCAACGGGGATAAGACTGAGACCTCGTAAACTAGGGGTGTCTCTTTATGGAATAGGTCTGCATATATTGAGCTGCCACCTTCTTTGCCATGTTTCCCCACACGGCCCATGAAATATAATATCTTCCCGTGTGACGATAGTATAACATTTCTGTAATCCTGCTTTCCCGGGACCGAACCCGCCCAGATACCCGTCACCGCCGATCCGGGGATCTTATACACGGAATTAACATATCTTTCGTCCCTCCGGTAGAATTCCGATAAAGGTTCGATGTAAGCTTCATATACGTTCCCATCTGTTGCGCCCACTAATATCTCTCTGGTCGAAGCAGTCGGTAAGGAAGGATTCCACGCAATGCTCTCGATCAGTACACCCTTCAATCGAGGGAGGGCCTTGGGTTGTCGCGACTGTGTGTGGAGGTAATAATTTTCGCCAAGAGTAGTCGTGATGATAAGATGTGAAGCCGAAGGGTCGAGGAACATGCGTCGAATCAAGCCTATCTCTGAGGACTTTTTCGGTAGATCGATATCTGTGGTGGAAGTTCGGGGGTCTGATTAGCGTCCTATATCCTCGTGTCTGCGAAGGATGACCCGCCTAATTCAAAGGTATCTTACCATCGATATCCTCCGCATTATCCAGATCAATTCGTAAAATCCTCCCCGACGCTAAAGCAAGAATAAGAACGTTGTTCGCGACCTGCGCGGCGACGAAGTCCGTGGCTATGGAGAATTTAAGCTGAACCCGCTCGACGTTGAAGATAGGCGTAGCGGTGTCAGCAAGCTTTGCTAAGCTGCTGGCAGCAACATAGCCGCTTGATCCATCCAGCGCCATTATGCGCTAATATGCAAAAGTTATAACATTGCGGGATTCGAGTCGCGTATTGTGATATCAGTTGTTGATATCAAGGGAACGGTTTCTTGCTGGAGCTCGGTTGCCTTGATGCAGAAGGCGCCAAGACATTGTCCCAACGTCATTGGATGGTGATTACATAAACACAGTCCGGCAAACCTTACTCCGCAGAAGTGGACATACAGAGTGAAATAAAGATATAAAATTAACACCCTTAAAAAGGGTAATGTTTCAGCAGCAGTTAAATACTGATGCCGGGCATAATCCTAGGAGTGATAAACATCTATGAAAGAGACAGGGAAAAACTATGCTAGTAACAATAAAAACAAGCATGGACGATGGAACAGGCATTACGGGTCATTACAAACCAGTGGTGGTTTGGGTGGGTATCATCATCACGCATACCAAAAGAAATATTCCAAACAGCCTACAGTTGCCTTCACATAATTATACATTCTCGGTCGGGATTTTTGCCTTTCTTTAGAGTATGATGGCCTCGCTGCTTCGACGTGTTCTCCGCCTTTTCCTTGGATAGCTTTGCATGCTTAGCCTTTTCTCTCTTTCTACCCCTAGAGTCACTGGTATTACTTCCTTCGAAATCTCCGTCGGAGAGAGGTTCAACGGTAATTGCCGTGCCATTTCTCGTCGATGCATGAATAACGTGCGCATCGCCCCCTCCTCCTAACGGCCTCCTCAGGCTAATTGAACGACGGGCTTTTGCGGAAGCAGGCGTTGGGCTGGAGGTCGAAGTTGACTTGACACTGTCACCTACAATTGATTCATCCTTTGTTTTCGCGGGGAGAGTGTCCTGGTGGTTTGCAGATGGCACGCCAAAGGATTTCAATTGATGACTGGGGTCGTAATTCCCAAGCGCACCATATGATTCTACCTCAGAACTATCATTCACGGGAGATGGTGCGGAGACTGTCACGTCGGGGTTTGCATTACGAAATAGTTTTCGAGTTGGCTTCTCCTCTCCATTGAAAGATAGCCGCCCGTCCGATGCTGCATCAGAGTCACTGTCGATGGGCAATATTTGGTAGAAAAGAAGATAGGGGGACTCGTCAACCAACGCCTTTTCTATATCGACAAGCGTGATTCTTTCTTGGGCCAAATCGTCGAAACGCATCCAGTGACGGCAGTATTCCGACGGCTTATCAGGGTCATTAACCGCGGTACCCCTCACTAGGGCTATATAATGGCCAGACTCAACGGAGTTCCCGCGATGGCAAATCACAGCCTGTAGCGAAAGTTTGAAATTCCCATATAATGGGCCTTCGTTTCCCATTTCATCATCCTGAATGAAATGGGGAAGTCCAATTTCGATCGGGATATCAACGAAGGTATTTAGCCGCACTGCATTTCCATTGGGAAGGACAGAGTAGCGCTTTAAGCATATTCCGAGAATAGGCCTTCGGGAAGAGAAATGAATTGCAGATTGTGCGTCGCTCAATGTGCTATCGGTGTACCAAGCTATTCAATTGATCAGTAACATTCCGCGATTACCCGCGAGGTAACTTACGTATCAAGCTGAATATCTGCCAAGCAGGCATCATGACCTCTTTGCGAATACTCCCTTTCCGGGCTTTATTCGGTGTTACTCGATTAATTGAGCCTCTATTTTCCTTGAGACTATCCTCAGGAATGAATCGTTCCCCGATTATGCTGGTCGAGCGAAAGCGCAAGTTTGGGCGCATCAGAGGGGGGCTTTCGTGTAGGGGAGAAGGGGAATCGGTTACTTGCGTGGTTTTTGAGAAGAAAGACGACGCTGAAATAGGAGATGCGGTCTGAGACGATGTGCCCAAGTCGGTTGTTTCGACATGGACAAACGATCCCTTCGCCACGGAATCTACTGAGTTTACCGACATCCCTGTATCTCTACGTTCCAGATACCTTTTGACGTCAATTCGGTTGTTGAAGTACGTTTCAAGGCAGTCTTCTAAAGTTATGGGCTTGCCATCAACTGTTTCAGAAGGGATTGCAACCTCCAGTAGCCGCTCATTTATAAACTTGTGGTCATCACCTGCCTCTTCTTTCCCTGTATGAAAGATATCCATTTTTAAAGTGAGCAAGGGAAGATTGAGCTTCTCAGTGATGAATGTAAACGCCTCGGATACATCTTGCTGTTGCGGAAGGGCGGCAGCATTCCATCCACATTGTGCTAGTGCATCTTGTACTTGCTTCGTCTGTTAGATGCTAATGTCAGTGTCTTCTTGCGATGGCAACACAAGGGAGATTTTCGTGAAATGGCAGAGTTAAAAGAGAATACCTACGAAGTCTGTCGTAATCAGTTTCCCAGATCTTAACAGATTTACCCATAGCCTTAAAAGAACGGACAGATTCCGTCGAGGTTCATCATCGAACGAGTTGTATAGGATAGCTTCAAAACAGCCCAAGCGAGCAAACATTGCGAAGAGCAGGGCGTCCAGATAGCAAGAGACGCCATTTCGATTTTCAGCGCCTAGCAGCTTAATAGAAGGATTGTAAAATCTTAGGATGCCATGGAGTGAATCATCAAGAAGAACGAGCAGTTCGTATGCTTCGTTCACATCACCACAAGCGATTTTAGACCGGAGCGCATATCGTATTTGCGGTTCTCCAAGGGCGGCAACTCCTAGCTTTGACAGTCTCCGCTGTATCTCCTTGATCTAATATACAAATTAGGAAAATAGTATACAATGAGGGCAGCTCAGCGCTAACCTTGTTGTCTTCTTCCTCGATTTTAACACTATGGTCATGTTTCGATTTCTCCGATGAGAACAGAGTTAAATGTGTAAGGGAGGGTGATTTAGGGGCGGGATCCTGCAGAGGAGAGATCAGCGTCACTTCTGATGTATAAATCGCTTCGAGCCATAGACGCCGGGAACCAAGGATGCGTTCAACTCACATTACCGGAATCCAGCATCCTTCGCCACTTCGATGGGGATGTACTCCTCGATTTGCTTCGACTCTCTCTTTTGGAGAGAAATCTCTGAATCCCACTCATGTTGACTGATCTAATCGCAATCACACTTTATACATTGGTAGGGAAAATTAACGGTTTTTAAGGAATAGGTCTTAAAATGTATGCAAGACTTTATATCGTAGCATACTTTAAAATGAGCCGCGCTGAGAAATTAAGCTTGCCGCCTAGTTCCAAGGAAATGAACGCATCAGCAGGAGCCACAATATCACCAGGCTGCATGGTTAATTGTGCCACAAAGCACAAGAATCAACATACTTGACTGTAGCAAGAACAGTGGGATGTCCACAACTACATGCCTGACGTTGAGGGATGCTGTCTCGTGGTCCAAAGAGCGCAGCTGATCAAGGTGGGTTAGTTTATAGATCTAGAGCTATCGGGACTGTGATATCGACCGGTAATGATGGATGAAGCAGGACAATAACCAGAACAATATCCAGGGAGCTCAAATAGCCATATAACACTGCAATCTATAATGAAGTATTTCTGAATGTTTGTGATATGTATACAGTCACAGCCTGTGGCTGATTCCTTGTTGCAAGATTGAGGGCAAGGAAACCGCGCTTTCCCTGTTTGGGCGGACGAGGAGCGGCTTATTAATCATGAACCACGTGATATCATTGGGCTAAATTCTGTCGACCGCAAATCTTTTGATATCGCGAACTCCGAAGCACGGGGAGCAATTTACAACAAACACGGCAGCAATGGCTCTCTGCGAACCGTCAATGCACTTTTCCAGGGTGCTCCCCAGAGCCCTTGTATTCCTACCCAGCTCCCGGACGCCATCATGCCGCCGCAATGTGTCATCTGCCGCCCTCCCCGAAACCATCGCGGATGATCTCGACACACACTCAACCTTCTCTCAATCTTCTTCGCTGCCAGAAGACGAAATCAAAGCCTTTGATCCTGTAGCAAGAAGCAAAGCACGGAAGAAGCCATTACCTCCTAGTCGGTAAGTTTTCAGATTTTCTTTTGACAGTACCAAAATCATGGGACCCCCGGGACCAAATTCCGCCCAGCAATCACTTCCTAAACTTCAAGCCCTATTTTTTTCCCCTTACTTTCTCTATTTCTCATCCATATTGCTCACACATGCCGATATAGCTACCAATTCCGCCCTCCAAAATATGACCGCGGCCCTCTCCATCCCCATCGTCCACCACCAGCTTGGGACCCCGCATCCCGCGAATTCATCCCGGGCCCTTTTACCCTCCCCCGTGTCGAGCAAACCTATGAATCTACCGTATCCCACGATATCCTCACACTCTGCTACGTACACAACCCGCCGGGATTTCGACCACCCCCAGTCCCACAGCGCCTTCGCGGCTGGGATGACAGCTCCCCCTATCACGCCAACCGACCACTCCGTGGACCACGGGGAGGCGACGTCCTCCGCCTTCTCCGCAAGCCCATAACGTTCCGCAACATCCCTAAACTCGACAAGATCACAATTCACAGCTATGTGAACCAAGTTATAGAAAAGGGTTCGGCGCCGTTGCATGTGGCTGGTATGGCTATACAGGCCATATCCAATGTTCGTGTGCAGACGCATAAGATGAAGGGTAACGTTGCCAAGTGGGGAGTTGTGCCGAATAAATCATACATTTCTGTTACGGCCGAGATGAAGGGCGAGGACATGTATCATTTCTTTGGAAAGTTGGTGGACGTGGTGATGCCGAGGATTAAGGATTGGAAAGGTTTAAAGGGGAGCAGTGGTGATAGCAGCGGAAACATTGCGTTTGGCCTTGAACCGGACATGGTGGCTCTGTTCCCGGAGATCGAGGTGAATTACGATATGTAAGTCTCGAAGCCCTCTCTACTCCCGAAATATCCGCCCTCCCTCCTTGGTCTCTCTCTTGCTGGAAAGTGCAAATATCTGACTCGTTTCTCTTCTGTTTCTATAGGTACCCACCAGCCATGATACCTGGTTGCCACATAACCATTCACACAACCGCAAAAACAGACAAGGATGCCCGACTCCTCCTCAACGCGATGGGCATTCCATTCTATGGTAAATATGTAAATTAGAAGCCGATTAGAGTGAGTGGGAGTGCACTCGGAGGGAATGCTGGCGTTTGTATGTTTGTGGTTACTTGATCTACAATATTTCTTTTATTTAGACCGTTGTTCTCTACTGTGATGTTCAGTTACATGTACTTTTATAAATATGATGCCCTTCGTCTTTGTTTGTTGACCATTCTCTACATTTTATTATTTTCCACCACATATGCTACTCACGATCTTAGGGTGCTTGTTTTCGAAGGTAATGACCGTTCAACAGCCTTTCTCACTGGGACGGGGACGAAATTCAGTTATTCCATCTATATTTGGCTTAACTGCGAATTTAACTTACATCCCGGAGTTGCGAAAATAGAAAAGACTAGGACTTCATATTCGAAATAACCAATGTATATATAAATAACAGGATTGAAGTAAATAGAAACTTGACAAGGTCTCCGTCAGTTTCATCATCGCTCTCATTACTATCATGAGCGGCAAAAAGTGTATGCAAACTTCTAATCAATTACGCACGGAACGAAACAAGAGAAACGCTCACCTTCTCGAACTCACTCCCGATGCAGATGAATAGGAAATGAGAAGCCAAGAAATAAATTCGAAATACAAAAAAAGAAAGGCGCGGCAACGATGATATTTGCAATGAAATGCATTTTGTCCAAATGGAAAAGAAAAAAAGAAGGCCCGCTTAATGTTAACTTTAGTAGCATAAAGAGCAAAAGAGTAAAAGAGCAAAAGAAATGCATCCGAATTTTTTTCTCTGTGGTGGAAATGACGGTCAATGTTGCTTGGGAGATTGAATGCAGAGAACAATATACAATAAAACGAACCGACTAGGACCAGCTAGAGTGGATAAAGTGGACATAAAGAGCATGCATGGATGGTATCGATGATAAGCAGCGGGTCAATTATGTTGTGCGCAACAGAGAATTTTTCATAAACCCAATCCAATTAGTAGCATCAATTGCTCCGACTAAGAGCGAGAATCGTTCCAAAATGTCAGGGAGAAAAACGGAAAAAAATACGGAAATGACAACATCAATCATATCTCAAACGTAAATGCCAGCTTCTTGGCGACCATTGGAGATTTCTAAGGCATCGTTTGTGACAAGAATGGGCTGCTGAGCAACTCATCCGCACTCGGGCGCTTTTCATGATCAATCTCAAACGTCATATCCAAGAACGCCATGGCCTCTTTGCTAGCATTTTCAGGCGGTGGCGGACGTGCCTTCTTACTGCCAATGGCAAAAATAGCCTGCAGCTGACTGCAATCGGGGAACGGATGGGCGCCAATGAACATCTCAACGACGAGACATCCCAGACTCCAGATGTCGGCTTTCTTCGTATGGGCCGTCTGTCGCACAACCTCCGGTGCCATCCAGTATACACTACCCTGGAGAGAGGGGCGATGTAGATGGCCGGCGGCACCGCCTAGATTGGCACCACTTCCTAGCACGGTCGAAGCCTCGACGCGCTTGGAGATACCAAAGTCGGAGATTTTGATGCCGCCCTTGTTGTCGACGAGGACGTTGGCACCCTTGATATCCCGGTGGATGATGTCGCGGCTATGCAGGTAGGAGAGACCTGCCAATATTTGGCGGACGAAGTTCTTGATTAACGGCTCCTGGAAGGTGTTGTACTGTTTGAGCATCATGGCGATGGAGCCTCCGGGGACGTACTCAAGGAAAATATTGAGGTGGTGCTCGTCAGTGGATGTTCCTAGATACTGCACGATATTTGAATGTTGCAGGCCCT
Organism: Blastomyces silverae; assembly: GCA_001014755.1. Lineage (NCBI taxonomy): Eukaryota > Fungi > Ascomycota > Eurotiomycetes > Onygenales > Ajellomycetaceae > Blastomyces > Blastomyces silverae. The sequence continues at coordinate 59,682 of LDEV01000584.1, read as the reverse complement.
GGAGCAGGTCGATTTCGTGCTTCAGTGCGGTGACCATGCTATTCTTCCTTTGATCAAACTCTGTCCCTTTGGTGGCGGATGGCAGCTCCACTTGTTTGACAGCCATGAGCTCTCCGGTGATGGAATGGAGAGCTAGGAAGACACTTCCAAATGATCCTTCACCAATTAGAGATCCTTTCATCCAGTTTTTGTTCCCGAAATTGTCACCCGCCAGGAAAGCAGCCAATCCATCATCCTCTTCCTCCCCATCTTCTGCTACTATCATGCTAAGTCGTTCGTTAATTGATCCAGCACCATCGGTGGCAGAGAGGCTAACTGTCTCATCCATGAAAGTCTGACGATCAGTCTCCCCAGAAGTGTGGTCAGAACCACTATCAAAGGAAACATAGGATTTTCGGTTAGGTTCGATGGGGGATTCCTCTTGGAGTGGCTGGAGGGAAGATGCTATGGAATCGCGGAACGACATCTGGGGTAAGTTGAATTTGGAAACAGATAACGGCCTCGCAGTCCTTGCAGACCCATTATTTCCTGTCAACCAGCTGTCCGCAATACTAGGGATGGGTGGTGCATCTTTCAAACTCGAGGCGTAACTAAGGTTGCTAACAACACTCAATCGACTCGCAGCACGGCTCATACGCTGTGATCTTCGCACGGATAATCGCATCGTCTTTTCAATGTCTTCCTTCTGGTGACTTGGGAAATACGAGGTGAGTTCGTGGATAATCATTTCACTAGGCGGTCGGGCACCGAAAAATGACCGCAACTTCGCGGCCTGGTGCCGTTCGGAAGGTGTTTGCCGTTGGAACTCCTCTCTATTGCGGTCGGTGGCTGATAAGGGTGACAGAGGTTGTCGGATGTTATGCCATGATTCGCCAGTGAGTTTTTGGAGTTTAATCTGGTTCCGTACATTAGTACCGCTAAGAGCATTCAAATGTGCCGTTTGGCTTTCATCAAGGGCAATCTGAGCTGCCCTCTGGAGTTCCTCTGGCTCCGGCTCGCCGGCATGAATCTTCCTCAAAATCAGCCGACCACGCTCAGATCTATGGAGGCCATCACATATCTTCAGCAATTCTGAATCAGACAAGCGACGGCAGTTGTCTGGGTTAGGATCTAAGCCGTCGAGCACATAAAAACAGTAGTTTTTATAGTGGGATTCTGGAAGGAGGAGTTTTCTTAGAACGCAAATGATAATATCCTCGGGGGTTTTGCAATGCTTTATATTCAAGACTTTAGTCTGACCGCCTGAATGTATTACTCGAATCACGGGTGAATTGGGTGGGAGTGAGCCCATGGTGATTCCATCCATGCTAGGATTTTGTCTGATGTGCATGACTGCTCTGGCGGTTTGGGGAACTTCACCTGGAATCCCTGAGTTAGAAGAAGCAGAATTGGAATAATAATTGAAGTAGTTCGAACCTTGATCCCTCTCCCTCCGCGAACTTTCCATCGGGCTAGCACCTGGATACCTATATGACCGTAGGCCGCGGTCGGAATCTGCAGGAGGCGAAGAAGGCCTGGATGAAGCCCTTCCTGATGCTGTGTAGCTTGTGTTGTAGCCTGTAAGTGATGGAGGGTCGACATGTCGAGACCATCGACGATTTCCCCCAGCCTGTTGTCTGGAATTTGCTGCGCGGGGAGATTCAGAAGAGGAGGGGGTAAACTGGGCAGAATCGAGGGCAGCTAACGAATCCTAAAATATCTTGATAAGCAAAAGAGTTACAAGGGCTCGTGCAAATATATCTTACCCTATTCCGCTTTTTGCGATTCGATACATTCCTGTTTCTGAGCTGTTTGATCGCAACGAAAATCCGCACTCGGTCTCCGATTTTCTTGATACCCATTTCCTGTAAAATCTTCTGATCGCAGTCAAGGAGATTATCGCCATTAAAATGGTTTGCTAGCATTTCAAGTGTCAGAAGACGAATGATGGCGCAAACAATACGGAGTATGGTCATGCCCAAGGCAGCCAAGGGAGTTTCCCATACCTTTGAACAGCGCTTCATACTGTCCACAGCGTATGCTATGCAGCCAATCTATTACCTTTTTTTCATCCCAGGACCTATGTTAAAGGTTGTTAGTCTTGGTCGAAAGTAATCTCCGTTGAATGAAATATTAACCCACCGGACAGAGTCCAGCCCATGATAACCATCGGAAAATTCAGATTCTGTCGGGCTGGGGAATGAGCCATCGCGAGTAGCCGTGGGAAGACCCGATTTATGGGACGGTAAAGACATATAGGAGGTAGGTAAGGATGTCGGTAGTTGAGATGGGGTGTGTAATGATAAGCCGGCAGAGTATTGGGGTTGGGAGCTCAACATCGTTCCGCGCCCCGGGCTTTAACGGACCAAAAAATTCCAAAACAAGAAGAGTGACGAGAATATATTGAAGCGGACTGGGACTGTTAACGCCAGCCTAAAGTGCGATGAGTAGTATACGGTTCGTGGTGCACATTCGTTTGTGGTTGGAGTAATATGATACTTTTAATGAAAGTTCGGATACGTTAGGGAGTGGTTGAGATAGCAGCGCAGATAAGTGGAACCTGCACGGCAACGATTAATTTTTTGAACCAGAAACGCGTCTCTTTTTTACACCTGATATAAACCATAGGGACATACCTCAAAATTATGTTTGTTCCTCAAGAGAAAAATTACCCAATCGATATGTCCAAGAGTCGTTGACATCGGGACAGGGCCGCAGTCCGAGGTCTGGAGAGAGGCTCTTAATAACCGGCCACGACAGACTTCATGAAGGTAGGGGACGGGAAATCCTGCAATACCGGATATAAGTCGAGTTTCAAAGCCAGGAAGAAGTGTAAGGGTGAGATCAAAATAATGTCGGAGTGTTCGATCGGGGTGAATTGGAGGTTGTCCTGGTGGGGTGGGAGACAATGAACGAACGAGCCCTGAGAGCGGCAGCGATCACCAAACATACACGGCACACACTGGAAACAAACCAAAACCAGCAAACAACCTCGGGGCTCAGCAACACCTCGAAATAGCCTTGAGAGAGAGCCAAAGTCGCAAAAGCTGCAAGTGGATGAAAGACACCGTACTCTGGGGCAGTGTTGGGCTGCAAAGAGGGTGAGTGAGGTTGAAGTAGTGGTGGGTGCGGTTTGGACGCCCAAGCAAAGGTAAAACAAAGATCAGCAGCGGCGCACCCTTATTGGCTCCAACCGAAACTCGAAACATCCAGCAGCGCAAGTTCTGTGACAAGCCGTCGCCCCAAGCAAACCGATTGATGTACGGCCTAGAGGCCTAGAAGGTGAGACGCTTCGATCCAGGCTGGCTTGGCTTCAAGGGAGAGGGGGACGGGAGGATTTCTCTCTTTATGCCGCGGTCGTTGCGCTGAGTTGTTCCCAATCCTGCGAGTTTCTATTTAAATAATTAAAGTAAAAAAAGCCATTTTTCCTTCTGTTGGGCTTGCATAACTAACTCCTTGTCGTTCCTATGTTGCTGCGGTGCACAATGCATTCATTGATTCTTTTTTATATGCAGGATGAGGCTGACATACTTCTCAAACGCATGTCTATCTACGCGACCAGGAACGAGGTGAACCCCAATAATAAGAAGACGTAACCCCAACTTTCGGCGGGAAGGGGCTTCAAACTCCTGGCATTACTATTATTTCATCCTAACGAGATCCTTTCTCGCGGACAAACAGGGCCTTTGGGTTTGTTGGTCCTCCCTCTTGGGGCTTTGAACAGGGCAATATTTTCTAAACATGGAACCTTCACCAACATCCATGGGATGACAATATCCTTATTGGGGGGATGAAGATGAGGGATTAGTGTTACGGCCTACCGAGTCTTCTTTTGCATTTCGATTAAGGGACCAACCAATCTATGTTGCCTTTGCCTTTCTACAGTCCCAGTGTCCCTCGTCTTATCAGCAACCACCACAAGAGCGCCAGAACAATAGCCCCTCTTTCGCTTTCTGAGTGTCTCATGCTAATAGTAGATACCCCTGCTGCGCCAGAATCTGGCCACTTTTTCCCTGCTTAACATCATGCACGGATTCTCCGCTAAGAGGCGGGAGGAAAATCCACAGCCTTTGTCCCTCTTATCGCGATTATTATTACACATATCTGACTTCAAACGGTATTCCATCTGAGAGATCTTGTGCTAACTATCCATGGATAATGGCTATTTTCGATTTTGAAAACTTTACCCAACGGAGTGGTTGTGTTGGCAATTATTATCGTGGCACAACCCCCACAATTCCTTTCACGGCCACACGTTTCAGGTTTAACCTTAAACCCTGCGTTAGACTCTCTGTTGTGCTTTTTTTTACTTTTCGGGGGGAAAATATCCTAAATTTGTTCACCGCATACGAGATAGCCATGCTTCCATCAGCCTTGAGCATAGAGGTTTCCCTCGGTCCTTGGTAACACGTCGGCTTGCTTTGTTTAGCTCTACGCTGCCATTTTTGTATACACATAACTAACTACTCCGTACATATAATTATTATAAACTTTCCCCAAGCTCGTCCAATTCTTTCGCCAACTAAACAAGTACGGCCCCTCTTTGGGAGTCCTCAACCACAAACGACAAGCGGGATGATGGGAAAGAAGGTGAGAAACCAGGAAGGCCAAAAATATGACAAACGAACGAATTCGCTACCTCGTATTTGTGGGCGAATCAACGGCTCAATCAATCGGGATCAATGACATCGATCTCTGAGCGGATTGCGTTTGAAGACTACTACTACTTCTTCTTCTTTTTGTTCGCTTTAAAGAAATTTGTTTATTTATTGTTTAAATTTAACATGAGGAGATAAACTTGTGTCTTTTTTGAGTTCTTTGCGGCTGTGTGTTTATTTGTTTATTTCTCCTTTTTATTTTCTTACAATTGTCCAAGGTTCCTTTCCCTCCAAATTAGCCATGGAAAAATAGAAATAGAAATAGAAATGAAATGAAAGTGAAAATAAATTAATAAACAAAATTCTCCTATTTTCCAATCGTCACGGGAACCATCGGGAAGCAAAAGACTGGGAAGCCTGTATTTTGCCAGCAATTGAATTTGCAGTGAGACTTTCAAGGAGCAGAGGGTAGGAATTGTCATAACTTTCAGAGGGGAGATTATCCGAGGCTTTCATTATCAATGCTCTTTGAGGAATATCACTGTTTGGATTTTTGATAAAGAGAGCACGACTGGGACGCAGCTGCGACCCAGAGGAGCAGCAGAGTGCTTTGACATCCATATGCTTGTCAGCTGCTCAATTCATTGCCGAAAAGTCCCCTCTAAATCCTTATGATTGCAACATGGCCTGCCGTTTTGATTTTGGAGCATGGTGCCAAGTTTATTGGCGTGTCATTCCAAGATTGATCTCCAGTTCAGCCAAAGCCGGTTCCCTATTCCACGTACAGCCTTTGAGAAACTAGAAATAAGAAGGGATTAGCATTTGGATTCACCATCCAAATACCAATGGCAAATTCATGGACTGCTAGAAGCGAAGAGTCCCGCTGAGGACATGCCCGAGCTGACGTTGAATGTAACAATGTGTCGTACTGAGGTCTCCATATTATGAATCAACCTGAATTGTAATTCGTAATCAATAGAAAGGATTCGGAGGAAGAATTCGAGATATTACAAAGCAGCCTAGCTGTCGAGCTCGGAAGACTACTTTTTCGAGCTCAATGGAATGTGCTAGACGAACTTGTGGGGTTGACTTCTAGATAGCACGATTCAGCTGTCTGATCTCCGTATCCCGTTCAAAGGAATATTCCAATCGGGCAATTCGTGAGTATTGACAGAACGGGTTAGCGCGACCTCGGGAACTAAACCTTGAACTGACAGTGTCATAGCGCTTCCAAGGTTAACCAATCGCTGTTGAGTCTTGTGGACATTTGCTGCGATCGTGGAACTACTTCCAACTACTTTGCCTTTATCCTTGGAAGAACACGGACTTTGTCAACAACTTGGCGATGAGGTTGCTCTCAACCTTGTCAAGTTAGTGCCCCGAGATCCGCGAATTTGCCCCCGCGGCATAGTAGCTGGGGCGAAGGCTTTAAAAGAACCGCCTCGAGGTTGAGCATGTGGACCTCATTTCCATCCGCAATAGGAAATACTCAAGAGCTGCCCAGGTGTCTAGGTGATAAGATGAAGGCACTGCTAAATCCGAAGATCTGCCAGGTCTTAAGATAGGCACAATGTTATATCCGACGAATGGGCTCGATGGGGCTGGGCTCCTTTTTGTCTATTTAAGACTTGCTTGCGCCCAGGCAATCTGAACAAGACTGACATTATCAAGCACGCAATCTTTTCAATATCTTGACCCCTGGGAAGATCGAACAACACCAAACGAAGCAAATATGTCTGCGCCTCCCATTCCTGCTTCTTTGCAAAAGAGTCTGGATGCCACCAAAGTCGAGTATGTTCAGCTAGGCACTTCTGGGCTTCGGGTATCCTCGCCCGTCCTTGGTACCATGGGCATCGGTAACAAGGACTGGCAGAATTGGGTTGTGGAGGAAGAGGAAGGCTTGGAGATACTCAAATCCGCATGGGATAGAGGTGAGAAAGATATCCTAGATACGAATATTCAAGGTTTGCATAACTGACTAAACCAATATAGGGATCACCACCTGGGACACCGCCAATGTCTATTCCAGTGGCATAAATGAGGAGATTGTTGGGAAGGCAATAACGAAGTTCGAAATCCCGCGACACAAGCTTACCCTCCTCACCAAATGCAGTGGTACAGTCCCAGATGAACCAGGCATTTTCAACTGGAGGTTTGAAGCACAATTGAAGAAGAGCAAGGACTACATTAACCAAGGAGGTAGGCTCAGATGGCTATGTCCTCTCCTTTTGCTTCTTTTCTCCTTTATGCTAACTCCTGGGGTTGCACAGGCTTGTCGCGGACGGCCCTTTTCCATGCCGTTGACGCCTCTCTCCGGCGCCTCGGAACCACCTACATCGACCTCTTGCAAATTCACAGGTACGACCCGTCAGTCCAACCTGAAGAGATCATGAAAGCACTTCATGACCTCGTCCAATCCGGCAAGGTCCGTTACATCGGTGCTAGCTCCATGTGGACGTACCAATTTGCTCGCATGCAATTCATCGCCGAGAAGAACGGCTGGACGAAATTCATCAGCATGCAGAACTCGTACAACCTCTGCTATAGAGAGGAGGAGAGGGAGATGATCAAGTTTTGTAAAGAGACTGGTGTCGGGCTGCTCCCGTATGGGCCGCTGTTCTCTGGCCTATTGGCAAAACCAACACATGCCCAGTCCGCTAGGTCGAAACAGAGCCTTGCTATGGCTGGCGGGTTTACAGAAGCGGATCAAGCAATCATCAAACGGGTTGAAGAGGTGGCCGAGAAAAAGGGATGGAAGATGAGTCAAGTTGCGTTGGCATGGATTAGGGGGAAAGGATGCATTCCCATCGTGGGTTTGACAAGTGGTGAAAGAATGGACGATGCGTGCGCCGTGCGCGACATGAGGTTGACGGACGAAGAGACAAAGTACTTAGAGGAACCGTATGTTCCGAAGAACATCAAGGGACACTTCTAAATTTGGGGCGACGCTTCGGGTCGAACAATCTGTATGGTATGGACTAATGTCATAACGAATCGCACTTAAATGTTTAGCTTGACAGAAGAAAACCAATAACACATTGTTTTGAAGCAGATACAATTCACTCGCGTATCTTAATGACATAGAACAATTTCACAACAAGGGAGAATAACCTCGAAAGGAGGCAATTATTAATTCTAGGTTACTTGGCCCTAAGGGCTAGTGTATCAGCTAATTTTGAACTAAGGTTTGTAACGGTTTTAAGGCTATTAGTAAGGCTCAGGCAGGGCTGACAATGAGGCGCCAAGCGGCGACTTTGTTGGAGCTGATCCGTGACGTCCTCCGTTTTTGCGATGGATCCAGCTCTCATGCGTTTCCAGTCACTATCCACGAAGCTGTCATGCCGTTCCCAAGTCATGGTTGCCGCACCTGCAAGCGGCGGCGCGTGAAGGTGAGGGAGTTTTTCCACATCCTAGGTTGGAACGTGGAGAATGGGAGTCACTAATATATGGCCCGGTCCCCCTAGTGCGATGAGACCCGCCCGATATGCAATCGATGCCGGAAGGCAAACCTCACCTGCGACAATGTTGAAGATGGTAATTTTATCTTCTTGAACGAAAATGAATTCGCAGTCGGTCGTCGAAAGCGTCCTCGGGGCCCTAATTTGAGTGCTCGCGTTGGCTCCCGCACAGAGGGCGATGGCCAGAGTTCCAGCCCAAGTGAAAAGACGGCGGACAGCCCATCCGTATCCTCGGAGACCGCGGGCCAGGCTCTTCAAAGAAGGCATCCCGAACCACGGAGCTCTGTGTCGCGAACACTGGAAATTCCTATAGCGGAACAAGCGTTGAACTACTACTACCGAAACTATCTTGAGATGGAGCATCTTTTACCCGATATTGCAGACAGCCATCTAAAATATGTCGCGGCCAGTCGTTGCTTCACCGAGCCTCACTCCATCCTCAGTCTCGCGATATTTGCAGTATCGCATGCTACGTTTGGGCGCGCATGGAGAAGCTATGCCTCCTTAGCCGCAGGGGGTAATCAGTACTCAAAAGCTCTTGAGAAAACGAACCTGGCATTGCAGAGTTCCAGTCATGCGACGGACGACGATGTTCTGCTTGCTATAATGCTATTAAGCTTTTATGAGAATTCCGTAACCAACAAGAGGTCGTCACCGGCTTCCAGCCATGCTATCCAAACGTGGGCTTCGCGTAGCTTCGCTCACCATGATGGAGCGTTGGCCGTGCTCAGGTTGCGACGACAGAGACAGCAACGAACCGGTGCTGCGCTCGCTTTGGATAAATTGGTCCGTCGGCAACTTATGAGATCATTACTCTTACGGAGCTTGCCTTTACCATCATGGCTCGAAGATGGATTCGAATATGGAGAATATGGGTTCGCGCTTGAGCTTGACACTTGCCTAGTGGATGTCGCGAAGATTCGACATCGAGCAAAAACTCTGTTTGCTGATTTCGCAAACAATTCATTGTCCGAACGATGCGATAAAGAAGAAGAAGCACTTCTCCGGAGATTTTTAGGAGAAGCTTACGCGTTGGATGGGACTTTGCTCTCTTGGACGAAAAATCTACCCCTTGAGAACTGGTATACCACCCATACAGTTAAGGACCACGGGCAAGCGGAGATCCACAGCAGGGTGTTTAGTAGCACTGTTCACATATACCCCACGGTTGGACATGCGGGCATGTGGAATCGCTATCGCGCTCTCCGCCTCGCAGTGCACGACACCATTCGCCAGGCGTTATGCATCCTAGACGGGTTAGTGGGCTCAAACGGCACAACCGAGCCTCTGGTGAAAGCTGTGAAGGTGACGACCGAACACCTCTCGGATGATATCTGCGCAAGCGTACCATATATGTTAGGTCTAGTTGAAACTGGTTCTGCCATTGCAGATGATGTCATTATCGCCGACCCCCCCGCTTCAACGAAGAGAACTGTAAAAGCTACAACGGCGGCGCTTCTTTGCTGGCCACTGGCCACGGCGGCAATGGTCTCAGGAATACCAGAAAAAAACCAACAGTATCTGAAGAGCTGTTTGCTCGAGGTAAGCGAGATTGTTGATGATGGCGTGCTCGAACGGCTTGCGGCTTTATTTCCTCAATTATCTAAATCCTCCTCGCCTGCGCGGTAGTCCAACAGTCCAACACTTAACCTTTCTTTTTACTTTTCACCTGACTCTCCCCGCACTAGCGCTGCATAGAGAGGGGCGATGGGGGCACCCTGTTCACGGAGTTATGAACGCTTTCGGTTTAAATTCTTGTCATATGGTGCCTGTCACATTGTGATAGCTTTCTCATGCCCGGCATCTTTGGTTCAACTTGTGGGTTCGATACCCACCTAGCATAGCAAAATATGACATTACTGTTGTACCGGTAGCGCAAATGTAGCCATAAAAGGAAACAGGGATATAAAATCGGTCAGGGATACTGAGATGGCGATGTCATTGCCAAGTAGATGACTAAGCCGCCCGCGACGATTCCCCGCATTTTCGCAAACGCGGAGACGGGGCACGTGATCTCTCTCCTCAGCGGGCGGGACAACCCCCTCATTCTCCTCCAATTCTCCGCGCTCCCCGGATCTCACTGTCGACGCTCCCCATGAAAGATGGATAGTAACCGGCCTGCGCCTGGTCGCGTGAGAAAGAAAAGCACATCGACCGCCCGCAAATCGTTGTCTTGCGAGTATTGCAGTCGCTCATTTGCCCGCCTGGAGCACCTCCAGAGGCATCTCCGCACACGTTGAGTTACCCACCCCCCACCGACCCCTGGAGCCCCCTTTTCGACACCGTATGTGGTATACTATGTTTGTCATCATCAAAGCCTGACCTCCAGTTTCAGACACAAAAGAAAAGCCCTTTTCGTGCGAGATATGCGCCAAATCATTTGCGAGAAGGTGAATCGATTCTTATAATTGTCTGCTTCCTTGTCCTCTGGGAGATTTCAAGTAGTAATTGGGTTATATGTTGATAGTGATCTCCTCGTCCGTCATGAGCGCCTGGTCCACCCTTCAGAGGGAAATGCGCACCACCGTGCCGAAAACAGGATAACTGCCGCTGCTGATGCATCCGCAACCCCCGCAGCCATACCCGCCCCACCTCCACCTCCGCCTCCGCCTCCGCCTCCACCTCCATCCTCAAACCATGATACCCACTTATTGAACCTGCCGCAGCCTGTGGCCGTTCAGTCACCTGCAGTTACCCGCCCAAACATACCCGTCCAATCTGCTCAGATAGCAGAACCAGCCCAGTTCAACCCGTCATGGGGATATGACCTTAACCTCCTCTCGCACGCCGCAAGCCATGTTGCGCTCGAGGGCCAGCAGGAGACACTTGGGCCAATTCGCAAAACACCTGTGCCGGAAAAACAAATAATTGAGAACTATGGTGTGGAGCCATCTCTACTGGACCTTGCGGATCTAGGGGACCCGGTCCAGGATTTCACTGTCTTCCTAGAAAGCGTTGGTCTGTCCTCTGACTGGGACTCGGGGATGTTTTCGACGGCTGGTGAAACGGATCCTATACTCCCTGGGGTAATACCACCCCCCTCGTTTGATCCCAAACACCCGATGAATCCTCCAAGATACAACAATGGAGACATTATAGGCGACCAACGAACCTCCACAGAAGACGCTCCATCTTTTTCAAATTTCGGTTCCCGCCTCCCCTCGCTCCAACCAGAGTCTCAGGACCCGGAGGATCGTCTTGGGATCCCTGATGAAATCGCCCAGACTAGACCGGCGTGGGATGTTTCAAATCAAGATAGGCAACTTTTCATTGCCCGACTGGAGGATTTCGCCCACGTACTTCCCAAAGGCTTTGTGCCTCCGTCAAGGCATGCATTGTCTCGGTTTTTTGCAGGCTATATCAATGGCCTGAACGAACATCTTCCCTTCATCCATGTCCCAACACTATCTGTAGCTAGATGCCCACCTGAGCTAAGCCTCGCGCTAGCCGCTGCTGGCTCTCATTACAGATTCGAAAACAATCGAGGAATCGACCTCTTTTACGCTTCTAAATCCATTCTTCTCGAACGGCTTCGACGACGAGATTCTCGACGAGTCCCTCAAGTACCATGGGGATTTGGCGGACCCACTCCTGGTGTTCATCGTTCCCGAGCCTCGTCCTCGATCTCCAATCCTGGTAGCAGTCCATTCCAGCAGCCATACATCTCTGCTGTGGATAGTGCCACGTACCCTGGCGAGGATTCCGTTGCACAAATGGAAATTATTCGTACTTTCCTCCTCCTCACTGTATTTGCTTCATGGGAGAGACATCCTGAATTGCTACGCGAGATACTTGCGCTTCAAAGCACCCTTGCCAGGCTTGTTCGCGATCATGGCCTTGCCGAATCCACGCCAACATCGGACGGGACAAGCTGGGAAGATTGGGTTCACCACGAAGCTGATAGGCGAACCAAACTTATTGTTTATTGTTTCTTCAACCTCCATTCCATTATGTACAATATACCTCCGTTGATTTTGAATTCTGAGCTGAAACTCAACATGCCGGGACCTGCTGAAGAATGGAAAGCGCCTAATGCAGCTCAATGGCGCCGGTTGCACCGGTCCCGTGTTGAAGGGGATACGTCATTTCAAGAAGCTTTTATGAAGCTTTTTATCAAATCGCCCCAGTCGAATGGTGTTACGCCTATATCCCCATTGGGCAATTATGTTTTGATCCATGCAATAATTCAACAAATTTTCTTTGCTCGGCAGCTATGCCTATCATCTCCCCTGATGTCTGGCACTAGCTTACGACCTGAAGATCTGTCAGCCTTGGACTTTTCTCTGAGCTCATGGAAAGCTGGTTGGAGGCGGACTCCGGAATCAAGTATCGACCCTCAAAGCCCTGCCGGTCCGATCGCATTTACATCAACTGCTCTTCTAGGTTTAGCGTATATCAGGCTGCATCTGGATCTCGGCCCCTGCCGCAACCTTGTAACCCAAGACCCAGTTCAGATTGCGCGGGCTCTTAAAGAGTCACCACCTGTCGTGCGGAACCCAAGGCTAACTATGGCGTTATTGCACTCCGCACACGCACTCTCGATCCCGGTGCGACTAGGGATAGATTTCGTTGCAAAGACTCATTCGTTTTTCTGGAGTATACAACATTCAATTTGCAGTCTCGAGTGCGCCTTTCTGCTCAGCAGATGGCTTCTCGCAATTCCTGCCACTCAATCCGACCAGCGGTTATCCGAACATGAGCGAAAACTACTCTTGTGGGTAAAGAGTATGATGGAGGAGACAGATATGGTTTTCAATATGGCCAATACGGGCGAGCTGGACTTTATAAATGACCCACTCAAATTGAAGGAGCTCAGCGTTGCCGTTGTTCGCGTATGGTCGAGGACTTTCAAAGGAAACACGAGCTGGCCAATCGTGGACCTCATCGGGTCGAGTTTAGAGATCTATGCCGATTTGCTAGAGTCGTAGAAATATTTCTACATACTCAAGTTACACATAAACGATCTCTTTCTACTTTCATTTATTCGACCTGAGTCATACCTCCCTAGTTGCGATACCCAAAACACCCCGATGCCTACAGTCTATGGTTCTTTGAATAGTTCACGGTCGCCTACGCCTTTCTGAATAATTTAACATGTGAACACCTAGAGAAGGATTTACCTAATTGATTTGCTCTGCTGCTGGTTGGCACTCTCTCAACATACCCATCCGATTAGGCGCGGCATCGAGTGCCGTCGTCCTCCCATACCGTCCGCTCTACTTACACCTCGTTCCTTCTTCTTGCGTTATTCTCTCGATTAACATCTCTCCTCTATTAATGGTCACGGCGCCTAGCCTTTTGGTTTAATATGCTACCTGGGATGAGGACCTCCATCAACTTCTCTCAACGATATTCTAAGATATCTCCCGCCTTGTGCCACTTCTCGTATTTTCATTATTCAAGAAAGCGAATAAACGAAGATGGGAGAAACAATGCCTGAAAGCAAACCCACTTACCACCTTATCACCCGTCCCGATAGGACCTTCTATAGATACGTTTATTTCCTACCTCCCTAATATCGACTTTTTTTTTCTTTTTTTTTTCTTTTTCCTTTCTCTATTTTTTTTGCATAATACCCCAAATAACTCCCTACCCAGAGGAACCGGGGATGACGAGAACTGGTTTTTTCCCCCCCTCTTATATATGGCTCTTCAAAAGGAGCATAATGACGAGATGTGGTCAAGTGGAACTAACTGCAAACGAAAAATGGACCCTGATATTTTCTCCCTTATTGTTCCATTCCTATCATCTTTTTTATATCTCATATAATATATTTCTATATTCGCATGTTATTTATGCCTCGTTTGAATCGGCTGATGTACGGGGATCATAAAGAGAATTAGCTAGGAAAAGCCAAACACGGGCGAAACAGCTAAATCTTGTTGGGGTCGGTTGGGGGTAGTTAATTTTCCTTTTTCGTTGCTTCTTTAACTACTATCCTTCTCATATGGCGTTAACTCCATGATAGGCTTGCATACTTCCTAACGAGGGGAGTCTATAATTTTTTACCCTTCGCCCTAGTTGCAACCCCATCCTGACAGATTTTCACATCATTTTCTATTTGGTTTGGAATGTTGGTATCTCCTATCTAGTAAATTACGGCTTTGGAAGAAAAGATGAATATCAGAAATGCGTATAACATTTGTAAGGCACCTCAGGTTGCATAGTCTTCTCATCATCCATTCCGTACAGAGCTCTACATGGTTAAGTTGGGACGTAAAAACCAATATATGGGCAATCATATCTTCGCTTGCGGGGAGGAATATAACGACCAATCATAAAAAATATCTGCTAAAAAAGCTCCAAGAAAAAAATCTCATCCATCAATCATCATCATCATCATCATCATCGTCCCTGCTTTTGCCGTTGTTTCTTCCCATCCATCCTCAAAGCTACGCTCGTCGGGACAAACCTGAGGGTCGACATCGACTTTTCCAATTCTGTGATATCAGGCCCTTTGTAATTCGAGTTGCCGTTCGAGTTGCCGTTCGAGTCAGGTTTGCCCATGGTTGTTGCTGCAGCCGCCCTTGCGGGAGCAGATTTCATGTGTATTGGTAATTGTATACTTCCTGGGGAGTTATATAGGTTTGTGTGGACAGTGGTATCGTCATTGATGCTGTTGGGGTCCGATAGAGGCGCGACGTTACTAGGATTTTCTCCGCCTGTGGATTGAGACAGTTTCCGTCGTCTCAGGCGGTTTTCATGTTGTGTTGCGTTGGGTACTGAGACACGTCGGCGGTGGGTTGGTGCCATGCCTCCCCTGAGCATTGAGTTGTATTGATCGATACCAGTGATGACGATGGAGAAATTATATAACTGTTGGATTTTAGTGGTTTATTGGGTTAGTTGACGAGTTTATCAGGGCGGAGGAGCTTGAAGATCATAGTTGTCTTATCATTTTTCTTTACGCTTCTCCGTTTATTTTACGCATACGTTCCTGATAGAATAGGTGAAATAAAAGGGGATAGAGGGTAACACACCCTCGGGAATTGATGCTTGTCGATAAGATGGAGTCTTCTTTTCTGACTTGTCGAGCATTTCCGATCACAACCTTCAACAAAACATGAGAACTACCTCTTCAAGTTAGTTTCAATATGAATTGCAGGGCAGATTATGTGAGAATTAAAAAGAATATATAGAAATATCACCGTCTTTTCGCCTCGTTCCCTACGCGAAGCAATAAGTGGATCGTGGAGCTCCTCGATGTGCAAAGTAAGAAAATGCGTAGTAGGAAAATTCTTCCCGCACTCCAAACACCGGTTGGAATGCGCTTGCGCATAATGGACTTCGTAGTCCTCATACGTCGAAAATGAGATATGTTCCCTATGAGGAGGCAACGAGCAACGCATCACTTCCTGATCCCCATTCTGGTCGTCCAAATGGACCTGTTTCCCAGGGGGTGAAGTTTGGGGTCCCATGGCTGCAGGCGGTATTTGAGAGTCCGCAGGCGAATCTGGCGATTCAAATGCGAGAGACTCTTCTCGTGAGCGTTTGGCCATTGTTTAAAATGGAGAGAGATCGTAGTCTCTTAGTAACAGGTGGAAAAACGGAAACGAGCAAGTACCGTGTTTATCGCTCGGATTAGCTGCCCATCCCATACCCTCTCTGAAGGAGCGCTCTGATAAAATGTTGAGCACTCTTATTTACCACTGTGGCGGTTAATACGATCGATTTGGAGGGATGCAAAATCTGTTACTCAAGTTACCTGGCGTCGGCTGAAATTGAAAGGAACTGAGGGCAATATTGATTAATTTTCAATCGGTGGAATATGGAGTGTTGAGAAAACAAATTGTTGACGATGTTGATGCGGCTGCTGCAGATATGACGTCGACTCACGTGATGATAACGATGCTGACTAAACCCAATGTGGATAACTCATTTATTTGAAATCAGATATTTCGATATTTGCCCCTCTTCTGTCCCTATACAAACGACTTTTCACTCACATTTTCAGTTGAGTGATACCATAAATTTTAAGCAAACGACCGAAAGTATATTGTCTCACCCACTATGGCGCCACCAAAGTCCAAAAATGCCGTTGGGCTGGGAAACAGTTTGATGAATGATCGTTTCGGAAAGGGAAAAGGTAGTGATCGCAAAAAGGTTTCCTACAACGCTGCTGCTGTTCAACGAACCGGACCAAACGGCGAAACCTATATTACGAACCCAAACGAGGAGGCATCATGGGTTAAAATGCGAAGTATCACTGAGCAAGGTGCTCTGGACGAGTTTCTCAGCACGGCAGAGCTTGCCGGCACGGATTTCACAGCCGAGAAACTGAATAATGTCAAAATCATACATACAGATCAGAAGAATCCTTATCTGCTTTCTGCCGCTGATGAAAGGGCTGCAGTCAAGAAGCATCAACGGAATCGTGGCAGATTGACAGTTCCCCGTCGACCGCAATGGGACAAAACAACAACCCCACAACAGCTGGATAGAATGGAGCGGGAGAGTTTACTTGAATGGAGACGAGGGCTTGCGGGGTTGCAGGAACACCAGGATCTGTTGCTGACTCCATTTGAGAGGAATCTGGAAGTTTGGAGGCAGTTGTGGAGAGTTATTGAGCGGTCAGACCTGGTCGTGCAAATCGTTGATGCGAGAAATCCCTTACTCTTCAGATCGGAAGACCTGGAAAAATACGTGAAGGAAGTTGATCCTCGGAAGCGGAACTTGTTACTGGTAAACAAGGCAGATATGATGACCGATAAACAGAGAGAAATATGGGCGGATTATTTCGAAGAGCACGGTATCAATTACAAATTTTTCTCGGCTGCATTGGCCAAGGAGAGCCTCGAGGCGATGGAGTTGGCTGACAAAAACATGGAAGGGGATGTCTCAGAGGAGGAGGAACTAGCCGATAATACAAAGAGGCTAAACATTGACGACGCAGAAGAGGATTCCAGTGAAGAGGAATCGGAAACTGATGAGGGTGTACCACTCCCCAACCCCACGAGATCGCGCACGCAGATTCTTACGATTGACGAACTTGAGGAACTCTTCCTTACAGCTGCACCGCATATACAAAAAAATGAAGGGGAGAACGGTAAACCCAAGCCAACGACTATTGGTCTTGTCGGATATCCCAATGTTGGTAAATCTAGCACAATAAACGCCCTCCTTGGCGCAAAGAAAGTATCAGTATCCGCCACGCCGGGGAAAACCAAACACTTCCAAACACTCTATCTCTCACCAGACCTCCTCTTGTGTGATTGTCCCGGTCTGGTCTTCCCTAACTTTGCAACAACAAAAGCGGAACTTGTCGTGAATGGTATTCTACCGATTGACCAGCTTCGCGAATTCTTGGGCCCGGCCGGTATTGTGGCCAAACGGATTCCAAAACCCTTCATGGAAGCTGTGTATGGTTTTAAAATCAATATGCGACCTCTCGAAGAGGGAGGAACTGGAATCCCCACTGCTTCCGAAGTTCTTCGTGCATATGCGCGCGCCCGAGGTTTCGCCACCACAGGTCTTGGCCAACCTGACGAATCCCGCGCCGCAAGATACGTATTAAAAGACTATGTTAGCGGGAAACTCCTGTTCTGCCACCCTCCACCTACTTCCGAATCCGAAATTGAAGCTGGGAAGCACCCGATCGACCCGGCAGAGTTCAACCGAGAATTATACGATATTTCCCATCTACCTCCAAAGAGACGTGACGCTCTCCTTAATCAGGGGCTAGCGCCCTCCTTATCCGGCTATGATGAGTCGTCTAGCCACGTTGACACCGATGCCGATACTAACGACGACACCTTATCGCTCCCACCCCCTATCGTTTCCCACCCGCAGGGTGCTCGCTCGCGGAACCTTGACACCGGCTTCTTCTCACCAGCTGGCTCGGGAGCAGCGGGACATGTTAAAATGCCCTTCAGTTACCAATATACTGAACAAGGTGCCATTGAGAGACAAAAGGAGCTTTCTGGTCGAAAACAAAGAATGATGGTTGCGTTAGAGAACGGAATTGATCCTTCAGAGGTTGGCAGGGCTGGCAAGAAGCATTTTAAGGGTGGGAAGAGAAGGGCAGTAGATCAAAGGAAGAAGGCATTATCTAAGACAGGGGAGGAGGATTTCTATTAGATGGCTGATATACGTAGATGAGGGACAGCAGCCTTCTAGTTATGTTCTTTATATTTTCTTCTAATGTGTACAAGTCCACCTTCGCGAGGGTTCGTTTCTTTGGATATACGAATGGATGAGCGTTAGATCTAAAACGGCGGGGTTAATGATCATATTTGAATTTTACTTAGGTGTTCGCAATTCTATTTTACGTTCGTCGATGTTAACATGATTATTGTTGCCATCAAAGCCCTTTAATCTCGAATCGCAAACATAGATATCGTTCTGCTATCAAATTTGTCGGCTATTATCTATCTGAAGGAGCTTGTCTGAAAGGTAGTGAAATATAAAGTTGCCACAAACTAATGCAACAAACGAGATGAGGATAAGGATAACTGGTAAGGATATGTGGTGGTTTGAGATTCCTCACCATCAGCTTTAATGAATCTGAGAAAAGATATATTCGTCCAGTCCTATTCCAACTGTATCTTAATTTTAATCCACACACACACACTCACTGCACCCCTAAAACCCCAACTTGATCCCGGTGCTGGCATTACCCAATTAGTAATTCGGGTGGTTCCTTCATGAGTTTTTGGTCGTCATTGTTCCACTGCTTCTAGGTCGATCGATATTCCTCGTTCCCTCGATGTTTATATCAGCGTTGCCTACTTCGCTGCCGTTTTGTGTCGAGTTGCCGAAAGTATTCATTTTCGACGGACGACTACAACCTCACGAGCCGGATGTGGTCCCGGCAACTACCGCTTGGAATCGCCTGGCTAATCTGCTCTATGCGATTGCCACCCAATTGGGCACTGCCTGCTTGACTAGTGATATTCCATGTTGACAAGTTTCTGGAAGGATTAATCCTCGGACGACTCCAGCAATGCGGGTAGACTGTGTTCCCTGGACTGCCGCTGAGAATCGCCTGGCCGATCCTCTCCATTCGACTGCCAGTAGTTACGACAGCACCCATTTGACTAGAGGCACTGCTCCGCTGAGATGTTTCCCAGCGACTTCATGACAATTAGTTGCATTGAATCAACAGCGTCAATTTGGCAAAAGATTTTTTGGAAGCAGGCGGGCTATCAGAAGTAGTAATTAGTTTCAATCGACATAAATCATGATCTTCGAGAATGTTTTCGGACGTTGAGCAGCCCAGCAACTGGTGGAGTCCAAAGCGACTACAGAGTACTAAAGTTGACGAGGATATGGGGAGGTTGAATATCACGTGATCATGGTGTTATCGCACACGACAAAAAGATAAGAGTCTTTTTTATGTTGTTCATCCCACTCGAGCACCAGAGGAAAAAAGAAATACTACTCACAAACACCCAGGGGAATCAACCTAGAGGGATAGTTGATACCACGTTTCAAGGATACCGTGAACACCATTTCATTTAACACCGGAGTTTGACATTTTGTGACAAAATGCCTCCACGCAGGCAATGGATGTAAGTTCATAGACCTCTCCTACCACTGGGCGCACGTCGTTGGGCATGGCTAACACACACTTCCTTCCTCGGCCTCTAGTGATAAAAAATCCGCAACCACCTATCAACTCTTTCACAGATCGCAAAATGACCCTCTGATACACGATGCAGACGCGGACGATAGAGTCCTCCACAGGGTATCCGGAGCTCCAATCACGGAATCAGCTCCAACGCCTTCCAAAACTTCCAAAGTCCTCGCGGAACTTGAGAAAGAATTTGGAGGGGCCCAAGTCCGGAAGAATGAAGGAGAAGCGGCGAACCATGGGATATACTACGATGATTCACAATATGACTATATGCAGCATTTGCGAGACCTGGGCGGGGCTGGGGGTGGGCAGTCGCACTTTGTTGAAGCGATGCCAGCGAAGGGGAAAGGGAAGGCCAAAAGCATGAAACTTGAGGACGCATTGAGGGAAACTTCCCTCGACGATGTAGAGGATTTTGGGTCGGTTCACGAGCATGATGTGCTTTCCACGGCTTCGACTTATTCTAGGAAGCCCACCTATCAAGATCAACAGAATGTCCCCGATGTCATTGCTGGGTTTCAGCCAGATATGGACCCTCGACTAAGGGAAACTCTGGAAGCTCTTGAGGATGACGCATTTGTTGATGGTGACGAAGATGGAGACTTGTTTGAGTCCCTAGTGCAAGGTGGGGTAGATGCGGAAGTAGATCCCAGTGAATGGAGGGATACCTATATTGAAGACGACGGTGAAGGCTGGGAATCAGACGCAACGGAAAAGGCACCGGAGCAACCAAGTGTAAGCACGCAAAATGCAACTCCACTTTCTAAAGGACCTACAGACGATGAGCAAATCCCAGACACAACTGCCGCAGAGGGAGACTGGCTTCGCAACTTCGCCCAGTACAAGAAGGGTATGAAAACAAAACCCTCAGCGCCCGGTACGCAAGGAGAAACCGGCTCCGTGCTACGCGCTGGAACCGTGGCATCCACAATGTTCACCGCCGGCGGGACCCCTGTCCGCAGAAAGAAGCGCAAGGGCGCACTCACCAACCCATCCGCATATTCCATGACCTCATCTTCACTGGCTCGAACAGAGGGACACCGTCTTCTCGACGACAGGTTTGAGAGAATCGAAGCACTCTACTCGCTCGATGAAGAAGGCGAGGACTATGATGGCTCTAGCATGGCGGATGACATGTCTATGGTCAGCGGGATGTCGAGGGTATCTGAAGTACCTAGTCTGGTTAGCGGGGGGACGCCGCTTCGGTCGGATTTCAATCAGATCATGGATGGGTTTTTAGATGGTTGGGATGATCGTGGAGTGCATGCTAAGAGGAAGGGGGCGAAGGGAAAGAGAGGGAAGAATGGAAATGAGGTTGTCGGAATTAGGATGCTGGATGAGGTTCGACAGGGTCTTGGGCCGGCGAGGTTGCCTGGGAAAGTCTAAGGGGATTTCCTATCATTTTCTTTGTCTTATTTTGGGCTCGATCTAATGATTGCATGTTTGGGTCATATTTACTTAGTGGATTCGAGGCGTTTTGTTTTTCAAATGGGTGCGTGTGTTGGTTTCGTGCGCGATATTCTATTCGCAGCATTCAGCGGATCGGTATAGATAAAAGGGATCATAAACATGTCGATGGATGGAAAAGCTCGGACAAACATGATAGCAGTAATGAATTAACCAGTTACTCATATTATACATGCGTTCCTCTAAATGTCTATAATTATGCCTTCTAAAGTTTTGAAATATATTGTACAATTGCGACAGACTCCCGTCAGGACGTCTAAGCCTAGATGAATCTACAACGCGCCCCCAACCTTCTCCACAATCCACATAGATAACCGCACATTCCACCCAACCCTCCTCTCAACCTTCCTCAGATCTTCCCGGGACATGGCACTGGCATCCTTCTGCAACCACTCAGTTTCCTCTGACAATCTCTGTTTCAGCGCTTCATCAGATGTTACAACGACTGCTCCAACTTCCAAATCAAGACTATAGCTTCTCTTCGTATAGTTGCTGCTCCCTACAAAAGTGATGCTCGGGTGTTTTTCTTCGGGAAGAGTTATCCACAGGCCTTTTGCATGATAAGTCCATCCTCCTGGCTGTCCGACGGTTCCCCGTCGCCACTCTTTCAATTGAATGGAGTTAATCTTTTGTGCTTCTGCAACACGATCCAGAAATCGTGCAGATAGATGGGTGTATGCTGCTGGGAGCATTCCTGATACTCCGGGCGAGCCATAAAACCCGTTCGCCCAGGGTGAGGCGGTCAGGACGGTTCCTTGAGTTTTTGATATGGCGGTTGCTGCTGCTGATGTGCTGGATATCAACAGAGATGAGAGAACAGGGTGAATGTTGAAGTAGCCTGCTGTAAATAGCCAGCGGGAGTTGGCCAGGGAGGGAGATGTTGAAAGAAGACTAAGGATTTTTGTCACCGCAGGATACTCTGTGGATTCGTCTGGTTTTAGTAGAGGACTGAACTGAGCCACTGGATAGACAAACGTGGGCTTTGATGACACTGGTGGCGGCAGAGGTTGAGATTTTGTTGGTTTTATTAACGGTGCTAAAATGGTAGATGCATATGCAATGAAGTCTTCCGGATCATCAAGCGGCGACGGGGCACCATTAGACGCTGGCCAGGACAGAGCATATCCGGCCTTATCCTCCGAGTTTGGGAGGACGAGGAAACTGAGGCTACATACGGAATTATGGATTCGTGAGTAGTAATCCGTCAGCGGTTTAGAGTTAAAGACATGATATCTGTCTAATCGGTTCGTGAAGTAGTCATTTGAGAGGTTTGCTCTGATATATGTGTTAGAACAGGTGCGCCCTTATACGTAAATCGGAACAGTGATCTCACACCCGGATAGTATTATTTCATCATCAATCCCATACAACTTCATATGCTGTAGGCCCCATCCCTCGTTTATTCTCCTCGGAACGTATCGTTTTCTTAATCCGGTAAGGTTAGGGGTGTGAAACATCCGTATCTCGACGCGATCCGATCCATGCTCTGCAACTAGGGACGCCAAAAGTGATGCGCAGGATTGTTTTGGAGTTTCGCGGGTGCCCCGTAGGGCATCTGTCAGAATCGAGACTTGGAGCTTCGGGTTTCGACGTAGGGCTTCATTTATGATTTCGATAAGCTCGAATTCCGACTTTCCAATGTAGAGAGTCGAAAGGTATATTCTTCTTTTGGCGTTTCGAATTTTATCCTACAATTGCAGTTTTTGTTAATGCCGCAGCGAGCACGCAAGGTGCATTTAACCCACTTACTTTCAGAGCGTCGTAGAAGCTAGCAGGAGAGTCTAGAATGTTAATTTGGGATGCCTGTATTTCGAATCTAGGAGCAATACTGTCCAGCTCAACAGTTATGCTACCAAGGGACGACGCTGGGGAGGGCGCGGTTTGTGTCTGGCTTGGATGAGAGGAGAACTTCCGGATAGAACGCCGCAGGATGGGGGGCCTGCGGCAAGAGTAACGAAGGGTTTGCACCCCGATACGTTTTATCATTGTGAGGAAAATGCGAAAACAATGCCAATTGAATACATGCCCCCTTAATTGGTCAGGATTATGAGGCCTGGAATTTGATGGGTATGTTAACTAGCTATCTGGAATAAATTCGGGCGTTGGAAAGTTCGCCGAAACGGCATGCTTTTGGCAATCCCGGCGCTAAGCCTCTTTCGGCAGCATGACATCGAACATCACCAACTTCAAATCGCTCAGCTTGACCGGAGCAATTGAGCTGGAAGATTGTCAGCGGAATACCACCTTTGCAGCCTTCAAGATGTCGACACTTCTCCGTACTGCCCGCAATTTGTGGCGGATAGGTTTCAAAGTTCGTCCACTCCCCTTTCCCGTTCTCAATGCTGATACTAACCACATACACGTTAAACAGGAATATGGTCACCAGATGCAGGTACGCTTCACTTCCACGTACAGTATTCTCCTTTCTGCCTCTTGGTTATCCAAGCTGGCTGGCTTAATGATATGCTCACCTACGATTTGGCGCTGGATAATAGTATATGGGTTTGTCTCCGTTCCCACAGCTCCGCCTCGTGGAACAGATGGCTAACACGTTAGATACCATTCATAGGCGATACCAAAGCTGGGACGTTGATAGCTATGGACCGATATGGAAACAAATATTATGAGAACATGGAAGAACTACCACGTAAGAAATATCAGTTGTGGATCTGCAACACACTTTTAGTGCGTAAACTGATTTTCGCCTCGCTGTAGTTCGAACGCGCTGGGTGGATTACAAGGAGAAAGAATTCGATGCATCCCAAATTGACGTTGGCTGGTATGCATTAATCCTCAATCAATCTTCTGAACCTCCTTTCAATTACACACTACCGTGGATATAACGGCGTTCTTACATATGGTTCTACCTTTTACCTCCTAGGCACGCATGGTTGGCGTACATGGTCGACAAGCCGCCGACTCAAGATGCAATCTTAAAGGCTGGCGTGCGATCATGGGAATTGCCAGAGCACCAACCCACGATGACGCTAAGTCGTGGCGCGTACAAGCCATATTCTACGTGAGTCGTCCCTTATACCGAATTTGTATTTTCCGGCCCTCTACTTTTAGAACAATTGTACTTACAATCTGTTTCCCAATATGTAGCGTGAGGCCGAAATTTTCTGCCTGGAAACCTGTTGCGGCACGTCGATAAGTATGTGTTTGGTTTAGATGGGCAAGACTCTACCAAAGGCGTCTTTCATTGCACGGTTCGAGCTTTGAAAAGCGGTGGTTGGCGGCTACATTAACAATTGTATATATCCTCTTCTCTATGCCGATAGAAATTGATGCTCTATTCACATTGAATGAAGACTTCGGGAAAGACAGCAGTATATTCTATGTAAGCAGATCTGAACTATATAGGCGATTCGGTATCATACTTTCTGAACACAAAAAGAAGCAACTTAGTCACCTTCAAAACATAGACAGGGGGAAAATAGGCGTTTTCATGAGACAAAGGTCGCTCAAAACGTGAGATGGGTATTCCTGTGCCCAAGAAAATAATATCTAATACGAACAAAAATAACACCGGGCGAAAACTGGGTCAGGGGTAAAATGTGACATTAATTTCGCACTTGAAAAAATAGCTGAAGCTCCTGTAGGGAGTGCGTTCATCGATAGAGGCTCATAAGACATATCCTCCAGAGCCGACGTTCCACCAATGTCGGATAGGTTTTTTATCCTCAAGCTCCACACACCACCAGAGGACTTCCTTAGCTTTATCAATTTGCCCGCTTTGCTCATAGGCTCTTGACAACGCAAACCACGCTTCGGAGTTATCCCACGCGCTCCCGAGTTTGGTCAACGCGGATAGAAGGCCATACGCCCTATCACGTGCAGCAAGCCGATCTAGAGCTTCGGGTGTGCTTTCTTGTGATAGAGAAGGGCCGCTGTTGCCATTGGTCTGCTCGTCGTCGTGTGTCTGGGAGCTTGCTTTGCGCTTTGACGAATATGACAAGAGAGAAACACCAGGTGTTATGGTGTCTAGGTCTAGTTCAGGCTTCTCGAGAGGCAAAGTTTGATCGTAAATATCCAAAAGTAGGTTAGCCAGCCCTACTGTGGCTGATGGGTGGTCTGGATAGTACATAAGAGCGTCTTCAAAATGGTTGATTGCGTCATATGGGTGCGATTGCGCCAGCGCGAGATGGCCTCTTTCAGCGTACACATCCCCCCAAAGCTCGTCTGAACTCTTTGTGCCTCCCCATCCTGCGTCGGCGAAAGCTCTCGCTGAAGAATCTTGTTCTGCAATGAGTGCTTCCACACACCTGGCTTGTTCTGACGCCTCATTGCAGGCTTCCAGCGCGTCCTCGAAGAGCCCTGCACGTCGATAAAGTCCTGCGATGAACAACCATATTTTAATCAGCAAACCATGGGCGTGTATTTGTGTCTGAACTTTCGGAAACCGAGTGAGTGCGCTTGTAGGGGAGTCGAAGCGAAAACTTCGTGAACGTAGGCCATATCGGAGTAGATTACTTGGTGGACAACAGGAGGAAGCGAACTCTTTGCCGTGCGTTTTATGATTGCCATTATGTGTTGATACATGGCCCTGGGATGGAGGCCCCCCCCCCCCCCGGGGGGGGGGGGGGGGGGGGGGGGGGGGGGGGGGGGGTT
>LDEV01000584.1:8237-33904 GCA_001014755.1 Blastomyces silverae | reverse complement strand
TGGGGGAGTGCGTTGGCGGATATCGATGAATTTTCCTCCGCATGTTGACGTTGGTGTTTTTTGATTGTATTTGCGGCAGTTGAACGAACTGATTTGTCTGAGCTGCGTGGTCGTATAGATTTCGTGCTACCGTCCCGCCGATGAATTTTGTGCCGTGCAGAACCACCGGCGGCCTCTGAATGCGGATGCTCGCGTGACGCTAGCTGATCCTCATCCGTAACTTGAATTGTTGGTGCGTCTGGATCAGTAGGAACACCTCCAGACGAGGTTGATGGTACTCTTGGGGTAATATTGGCTTCTGCCCTGAGTGGGTTGTCTTTCTCTCCATATTTAACACTCTTCCTTCGGCCGAAAATACTGCCGCGGAAGCTTCGAGTTGTTCCCGCTGAACTCTTAGGGGGAATGAGATTATCCGACCCCTTTAGTTCGTTTTTCTTATCAAGTTCGGGATTTGTGAACAAACGCCCGTAAAGGCTGAGCAGTTCCTCAGAATGGTTTAGTGCATACTCTGGGCCGTGCAGTATTTCTAGCAGCGCAAGCTGAGTAATCCGTAGCTCAATAATGCTCTCTTTCTCACGTGCTTCCATTTCGTTAGGTGTGCCTCTACCCATCTCGATGGCGGCAGCTGACAGCCAATGAGCTGATTTCTCCCCAGGGTCTTGTCGCTTATTCTGAGAAAGCTTTTCATTTTGTTCATGGAGAAAATCGACGCTTGGCACGCTTTCAAAAGCGGCATAACAAGTTTTGCTTGCAGCCTCGAAATCTTGTTTTGCACTCAGTAAAAGAGCTAGTAAATGCCACAGCGGTACAAGATCTCGCTCCTTAGTACTAGTCCAATGTGATTGTCCGTGTGCGCCCGCGTCCACGGACTGAGCCGACACCAATGCGGCCCGAACACAATCAATTGCGCTGTTAAGGTCCCTAGTCTCTGCAAGCAGGAGCCCAAATGCGAAGGACGATGCCACATCTGTGCCCTCTGGTGACTCATAAGCTAGGGATTTTTCAAAGGCAGCTAGAGCATCAGCTTGGATGTCAGTTCGTGCTTCATTGATTGGAGTCCATCTTGCCCAATTCGCGAGCCCTATTCCGATAGCCCGATATGCTATTGAAGCTGTTATGGGAGACAAAGCTCTCCTATGGGAAGAGGCAGCGATTGACTCTGGTGAAACTCGTCCGTTGGTTAAATCGGTGGTCGAGCTGTTACTCATCAGCTCATCGAGTAATTCTTGTAGCATATCGGTCAATTCCTTTGCTTTTTCCGCTTCCTTATGGGAGCCGAAGCAAGATAGCATGGTGATTCCCTCGGAAAGTGTGCGGGCGAATATCTCATCGTCCTCCAGCTCACCTGCGGCCTCCGCAGATTTTTTTGCCCGCGCTTTTGCGCTAGTGGTGAGATCGATGTATGTTTCTAGTGCTTTGATCGCAAGGTTAAACTCGGCTAAAGCTGCGTGGACATGGAAAAGGCGGCGTAGAATGAGAGTAGAATGAAATGTCATGGTAGCTGCTCGATACAGCATCTAAGGAGGCGCGGGGTTAGCATAACAACAGTGACCCTCTTGGGACAATAACTCACATCGAGAACGTTGCGAGAAAAAGCATCCTGCCCACCTTCCCCGAAATCGTTGTCCCGCCACTCTGACCCAGAAAGGACCTCCCAATTTTGAATGAACTGCTCTACCCAGGCCTCAACTTCCCTATTTTTAACCTCTGCCTTTGGAAATGTTGTGTTTTTAATCACAATATTTTCACAAATAGTCTCCACACGACGGAATTCCGTTGTCAATTGAGCACGCTTCTGGCTCTCCGACGGACAAATGTAAACTACTTGGCGCAAAGTCGATGATAAAAGCGTGTAATAGGCTTGCCATATCGAAGCTCTTGGCCCCGGGCTCGCTGGAGCAGTGCTTAAAGCAGTTGATGCCGGGTCACCTTGTTTTACGTTACGGTGGGATGACCAGAGCCGAAATGCCTTCAATGCAAACTCGACGGTTTGCTTAGTTGCCAGGGGACCTTCGGATGCAGCTTCGCTTGCAACGACTGCGGCCTTGGCCAATAACAGTTCAGACCAGAATAAAAATTGCGGACTTGACGGGGAGTTCGAAACCGGAGCGGAAACCCAAGGTAAAACTGATTTGAAAGTGCGTATCGCATCTTCCGACCCCGAAACTAAGGCCTGGGCCGAGCCTAGAAAACCAGTTTGTATGAGTTCCGTAATATAGCATTAAAATCCAAGGGATCCATACCCTTCATATATCCGCCCTTTATAATGCAGACTTCTGTCCAGGGCGATAGGACCTGTTGATCTCCAGATAACATATGCAGTGTTATATCGAAGTCTTTGGGGAGGCGGGAGGCTGCCAGTGCAGGTTCTGATAGCGCCCAATGCAACCAGCCCAAACACACTTGCGCTTGGAAAACATCCTGTGGCGGGTTCCCTTCCTCCCCCATTACAGACAGCAATCCTGGTATGAGATCATGGAGCTTTGTCTCTGTGGATTCCGAGCCGGTGGAGGAAGTGTTAGGTCGCTTGTTCAGGTAGGCTGCGACGTGACCCTCGGCGCGCGCAACCTCTGCTAGACCTAATAGAGGACCCGAGTGTCAGTAAATATTGTTGTGGGGATTAGGGACAAGACGTCAACAGTACATTTTCGCTCCGGGCAATGCTTTTCAACTTTTCGAACGAGCTCTGGGACGTCATTCCAATTATCGTTGCATCTAGCGGTATCCAGAGACTCAATATAGCGCTGCCCCTTCTCGGGGTTTCGACCCTACATAGTTCACCTTGTTAGTGCCATCGCGCCTACTTCTGTATCACAGAGATGGAGAAAAAGGGCGAAATACAGTCATGGTTTGTGAAGCTTAGTGGATGGAGCTGTCACAACATCAGAAACATGGTGGGTAAAGCCAAAAAAACACAGTGCTTGACAAGATCCTTGGACAAACGTGTAGCCAGAATAGTTATCAGAGCCGTTTCAGTTCCTGGGGAGAAACAAGCTGAACACCGCTCGCCTGGGCACTGTTCACCTGAAACCGAGGCCGGCAGATGACGATCGCTTGGCGGTAAATAAACAACTTAGCGCCAAGGGGCGCGGCAAAGAACCTTGGTCCTTGCGCCAATCTCCGCAAAAAAGTTCTGCCAGTGAATTTCAACTTTTCTACCCGCTCGAATTTTGGGATTGAAAAGCGTCATAAAGCGCCTCCTATGAATTGCTAAGCAATGTCTCGTTAACCGATTTCTCTAAATCCCGAGACTATTTAATTTCCAGTTTCAATCCCTGCGCCGCCCGCCATGGCAGCTCCTACTTGCCTCCGCGCCGCGACGCACCGCTTACTTACTACACCGGCGAAAGAGCTCCCGTCGATTGCAATCTACCTTGCGACAGCTTTCGCTGATTGTGGAAGTATATTATCGGCTCCTCAAAACCAGAAAAAAGCTCCAAGGGAGTCGGATACTGCATTGCTTGTACAGAAATTAAAAGCCCGCATCACAAGTCTGCTTCAAGACCAAAGCTTTGAAGGACGCTGGACTGCAGTTATACTTGTGAAGGCAGTAATAGAAGCGGGCCAATGGGAGATTCTTCGCGGTTCTGAGGCTTGGGTTCGGGCTCTGCTAACCATTCTAGGGGTGAGTTTCATTCTTTTTTCCTGTCTCCTGCACCTAATCCTGCTCATCGCGACTCCGGCTAACCGCTGACACAGAGATCTGACCCTCTGTCAACGAAAAAACTCTGCCTCATTACCTTGACTCGCATATTCCGACTAACTTATCCATACCAAACATTGGTGCGAGAAATAACGACACCGTCACTGCCAACTTTCATTACGTCTTGCTTGAATTTAGTTTCTGTGAAGCCAGTAGCCGGGCAAGCGAGACAACTGAAACGGATTACGCCATTGCTTGAAACTGTGCTGCATGTGTTTCTCGAATTGCTTCCTCATCATCCTACCATATTTCGCCCGTTCTCGTCCCAAATCCACGGCTTGATTTTGCCCCTCGTTGGGTCGTTTGGCGTTCCTGGTTCATTGTCAAAATCTGGGGTACGCCTGGCGCACCAGCTATTTATCGCCCTACATCAATGTGCTCCAAAGAATACCAGTGGAGAAGAATGGCTTAAGGCTTGCAGGGCTACAATATCGTCCATACATCAGACAAGCGATCACTTGTTCCGAGCGGTTGTAGAACAGTGGGAGTCTGTTGATACCTCCTTACGCCAAACATCTAGATCAAAGAATTACAACCGCCCAGTTGGTGATGATAGCCCCGACGCGCTAGGGTCTCCAACCTGGCAGGGTATATATGCTGGCACTGAGAAGTTAGAATGTCTTCTAAAGCTGCTTACTGAATTCGTTACAATGCCAACTAGCTCCACAATCTCAATGCCTTTAGGGTCCATCCTTGATTTGTCCAATCGCTTGGTTTCGGTGACTTCCCCTTTATCAGACGATGACGCTTCACAGCGTGGGACAGAAATAAACCCCGAAGTTGGGCGGGAGGAACGGGAGTGCCTTTGGGCCGAGTTACCCAAACTTCACGTTGCGACCCTAGATCTGTTGCGCGCTGTCGTCGAAAGATTTGGTCTAGGGAGTATCTCAATTGCACAAAGCTGTCTTGATCAAACTCTTTGGACGTTTGAAGCTGAAAGCGGCAATGTCAACATACGGATTGGCGTTTACCAAATGTTAAAGGCTATCGTACCTATCATTGGGCCGTCCGTCACAAGACCTGGTGTAACATCCTTGGCATCAATCATCAAATCCGCGTGCCAGGACCTCCTGCCTTCCTCAGCAAACAAGGCTGTTGGCGTTAATCAACCTCTTAGTGCCAAGTCTGCCGCGAAGCCAAACCCGACGACAAGCAATGTAGACTCTTTCCTGAATCTAAATCCAAAAGCCACCATTGACGCGGAACGTTCTTTCCCTGAGCTGAAAGGTGCAGCAGAGGATCTTCTTACTAGTCTCCTCACAGCCCTTCCGACTGAACACACACCACCGTATCTCCGGACGGAAATTGACCGAACAGCGATCATAACAAAGAGCGAATCTATCATGATGGCCAGCGTCCTCAACCCCGTCCCAGCAACGTCTAGTCGTTGCAATACCCCTAGCATTATCCCATTTCTTGCTCGATGTTACCCGGAAACTCCTGGGGTTGAATCACTTCTACGGCCAAGGATGCCCGTCCTAATAGGAGTCTCTCAATCAAGCGAATGGGAACTAGCGAATGAAGAAGACGAATCTCAACCGAAGTCGATGGCCGCTTTCGTATCGTCGTCAAATGTGGTACCTGAGGAACTCACTCGGCCAATAAACAAACGAGCTTTGGATGATATTCAAATGACTGATGAGCAAGCACCTTCACCAGCGGAATCTCAAAATCTGGTAACTTCACAGACTAAGAGATTACGTGTTGAAGCGATACAATCCTTCAGTTCCCCAGCGACGACACTGACGGGACAAATACCTGTTGTTTCCACACCAGAAAGGGCCACGCACTTCGATAAGCCAGCGCCAGCTATTCAATCAATCCTTAGACAAAATTCTCAAATTGCAGCAACCAATACAGAGAAAATTGAGATAAGGAGTAGTGGTGCAGATGACGCGAGACAGGAGACTTCCCTTTTACCTGTCAAGAATACCAGTGCAGTTAAAAGTGGTGGTTCCGGGGAAGGTGATGACGGATCTGATGATGAGATTCCGACGCTAAATATTGAACCAGACACCGATGAGGACGACGAGGAAGGCGAATAATTACCTACGGATTTGATCAAACTTGGAAAGGGTATAGCATCTCTTGATCGAACCTCGTCATTTTATCTAATTACATGCCATGTATGGTCTAATCTATAAAAATCTTGAAATAGGGTGGAATTAGGAGCAATTGGAGTAAAAATAGCTTACTTGGGATGGTACTTCAGCCCTATCTGCGAGTTTCCCTCAGTAGACTTAAGTAGCCAAAAAATATTTGAAAAACATGCTCGGGATACCGAAAAAGAATTCCTCCGCCCTTTCTATCGAGAGGTTGAAAGCTTAATCGAGGAAAAATTCAGTCACGACAAGGAAAGGGGCCACCTCTCCGCTTTCCATTATTCATATGATGAGAGCATTTGAAATTGACCAATATAAGTTGCGCATCTCTAGAAAATGTATATCCACAGCGAGTTTGTAGGTGTCTATTGACACATTCAATTCAGATTTCACATAATCCGTATCCCAACATCCCACCACTTCTCGCCTCTCCATTGCCTAAAGGCCTGCCCTTTCCAGCACCACCAGCCTTCACCCTCCGCACCAAACCCCAAACCACGAATGGGACTGAGTGGAACCGGCTCAATCAACCAGATTCCGCCTTTTGCGAAATCATCCGCACCCAAAGGTCCAATGAGAAACGCCCATGCCACAACAAAGATGAAATTTGTCGATCGACGGAGCCAACGAGGAGGATTAAACGGGAGAAGGGTAACGATATGCTTGCTAGCGAAGTCCTGAAACATGATTGCTGGGGCTTGAAGGAAGAAAAACAAGAAAAGGTTAGGGAAGGGTTTTGTTGGGGCGAGTTGCGTGTAGCTGCCGGCGGCGTGTAATAGGCCACTCAGACCAAACGCAATGTAAAGCTGGAGAGACTGTCTTACGAATGGCTTTTGGAGTCGATGTGGAAGATGCGCGTAGATCCAATTACTGGGCTGGAGGAAGTTGAAGCGGAACACCTGGTGCCACCATTTGCTCCAGAAGCCGATGAGCCCGTGATCTAGAAGCGAGGAAAAACAAGGCCCGAATGTGTTTGGATATAACCATGGGGCTTCAATTGGGATAGAGGTCCATGTGCGAGCGAAGGGGACCCATAATGAAATGCTAAGAGAAAGTAGAGAAATAGCCGAAGCTGTACATTCTACTGCACATATAACGCCTATCACTGAGAAGAGAAGTCGATAGGCTTGGGTAGTAATTTTTCCGAACGTGCCGAAGGAGTCAAGAGGAAATGGGGGTGGGGAAGAAATGACGCCCCAGAAATAGGGATCGAGCATCATGATTACTTTTAGGGCGTCTAGGCCAAGATAACTCCATGTCATCTGGATTAGTGCGGATTTGGCGGCGGATTTGGTATCACTCAAGTTCATGATTTCGGGCTTCCTAACTCCATGCGAAAGCGGATCGGGGTGAGAAGAAATTGATTTTGGTAACCGGGGAATTGTAGAAATCCGCCAATTCCAGCCAGGGCCACGCATATTGATAATCAGGTCCCAGACCCATGCCAAACGATGAGGAAATGTCTTTGGATACGCTTGCCACCGCAAAATATACATCTCGCTGCCTGCTTTGGGGAGATGTTTGCACTTGTTTTCCGGTTGCAGAGCCTTCTTTGTAGTTCGTGACAATCGGAAATTTGTATCTCCGATTTCTTTATCTTCAAGAGATCTGTAGGATGTGGTCGCTAAAACGTCATCCTCAGAACAGCTGGAGCAGCTTTCCCTATTATGTAAAAATATTGTCGTTCTTTCAATGCGTTTGAAACGTCCCTGAGGATCGTTAAAAACTAGCAATGACGCACTCAACATTATATACCAGAAGGAAGCTATTCCGACAACACATCCATTCCCTCCAAGGTACATTCGGGATTGAAGTATGTTCAATAATCCTGAACAAATCACAGCGCCAAACGACAGGTATTTGATGATTGTAAAAGGCCCGTTCCGAAGGGTTTTCACAAGGAGTGAGAGAACAAGAATGATCAAGGGGGCAAAGCTATGCGGGAAGAGAACTGGCCGGATCCACCCAGCAGCAATGGCTTCGTCATACTTGTTCTGAAGTTGCCGAACGGCAACGAGGTACGATGGTGGAATAACAATTTCATCCATGTTTCATTGTCATGTATAGACTAGGTAGAGTGGTGCGAAGGAATTCGTAGTCCCTTTGGTTTCGTACCCAACTACCGTTAGGCAGAGGGATGTAAAAGTAGCGGTTTTTGGCTCGTTTACTCCGTATAGCATCGTGAGATGTGTGCACGGAAGAGGAAGAAAAATCAGACGGAAAAACTTCGACGAGCTGAACAGATCTTCGCTAAATAGCTCCAATCATGGTCACCCTAGAATGTTTCGATATAGGCCAATTAGACAGTAGGGTCACACCGAAAAACAAAGGAGCAAAGCCACCCTATTTATCAGCTGCTTCGCTTGCCTCGACTCAGTATTGGAGTAGTTGCACCGAAAATTTACGGTACCAAAGCAGATTATCAGCTGGCCATCGTTGACACCATTAATGGCTTCAACTTCTTCATCTGGTGATGAGCAAAGATTTATAATTGCGCCGTCCACATCATGTTAACTATACCAGCTTGCCTGGAGGCAGGAGCCGGGAAAGCTTTGGGGTCAAAATAAAGTTTTTAGCGCCAGAATTAAGGTTAACTAGTTACACGTGACATCGCGGCGTAGCGCGCTTTTTCTTTCAGGGGAACCTTGAACAACAAACCGAAGATTGAAACCACGCGCCTTGGAAGGTTGGACTATTCTTCGCAAGCTGCACGCAGACAAAAATTCAATCCACATCGCACCCATTTCCGCGTACAGAGACCTATTATTTTATTACTCATTAAACAATTTTATGGGCCCACCGTACTCCCTTAGCATCCCACGCACATTTGGCATCCAATTAGGGGAGCTCGCCCGCTTTTCACGTCACATTTTGATGTCGAGCGGAGATGGCTTCATCCCGAGGTAAGCGGAAGATTGAGATTATCGATCTCACGGACTCCTGTGATCAACCACGCAAAGAAGCGAGATTTCCCGGTTCTACTTCTGCCGGACACCGAATCACTGGTTCTCCTCAGAATCACTCGTTTAGCCAGGGAGGAGGTACACAGGCAGATGAGGACGAAACGGGTGCCTCCGAGCTTGTAGACGCCTCTCAAAGTTTGGATGAAGATGCTTTTACTAATTTCCAGCTATATGGTATCTACTATGTCCTGCCTTTTCATATCCTTTCTGTTCAATTGCTAACTGTTTCCAGACACTCTCTCGTCAAAAGTCGTTGGCCTTAGGTACTACAACGGGCACGCAACGGCTGGGGAATGCGTAGCAATTAAAAGAGAGCCAACTAATCGTTATGATCCAAATGCTATCCGGGTTGATAATGTTATGGGGACTCAAATTGGGCATCTGCCTCGCACCATTGCTATCAAGTTAGCCCCATACATGGTAAGTATACTAGGCAATCAAAGGCATAGGGATTTGCTAAAAAAAGCTTAGGACTCCAGATCGCTGCTCGTAGAAGGCATATTATCCGGCGACAAAGGTTTCTATGATTGCCCCATCGAGCTTAAACTCTACGGAACTAGCCAGCCAGTTCAACAGGTAGAACTTATGGTGAAGATGGATCGCGATCGCCTTCCTCTCAAAACCATCAAACACTTCCGAAGGGAAAGGGCGAAGCAAAGTGCTGCGCACGCAAGAGAGGCTGCAAAGCAGGCCGATAAACAAGCCCGGCTTCTAGCAAAAGGCAAAGGTCAACAGTGGCAAGCTTCTGAAAACCCAACCTATGCAAATCTATATATTCCAAATGGAAATGAATCCCAGAAGGAAATAGCCTCGCTGGAAGATATCATTGGCCAGAGCACAAGCTTTAATCCTAGAGAGATGGGCCAAGTCGTGGAAAAGTTTGGAACAAACGAAGAGGAACTAGCGAGGATGCCAATGGCACCATGTCCGAAGGCTCTTTCCACAGAATTGCTTCCATATCAACGTCAAGGACTTGCATGGATGCTGGACAAAGAATCGCCAAAGTTGCCAAGTAGAGGGTCTCGAGACGTTGTCCAGCTTTGGAAAAGATCCGGCAACATGTTTACAAACATCGCCACTAACTATACAACGGTTACCGAACCACCTCTTGCCAGTGGTGGCATTCTAGCGGATGATATGGGCCTAGGGAAAACAGTACAGATTATATCACTTATATTGGCTAATTCAGTCCCGAAAACAAATGAATCATCGAAAACGACACTAGTTATCTCACCTCTTGGCGTTATGAGCAATTGGCGAGATCAAATCACACAACATATTCACAACGATCAGGCCCTCAGAGTTTTGATTTATCACGGAGTGGGTAAGAAGGAGGCAAAGAACCTCAATACCTATGATGTAGTTATTACTACATATGGAGCGCTTGCTTCGGAATATGCTCCGATTGAGAACAAATTACCGAATTCCAAGCCCTCGCAAGGGTTATTCTCTCTGCGTTGGCGACGCGTCGTCCTAGACGAGGGCCATACGATTAGAAACCCCCGTACCAGAGGAGCGCGTGCAGCATGCAAGTTGGAAGCCGATTCTCGATGGTCGCTCACCGGAACACCCATCGTCAATAACCTAAAAGATTTATACTCACAAGTAAAATTTTTAGGAATTTCAGGAGGCCTCGAAGACCTGACAGTCTTCAATAGCGCTGTAATTCGCCCTCTTACTGCTTGTGATCCAAATGCGAACCTTCTTCTCCAGGCCTTAATGCGTACCATTTGTCTACGACGGAAGAAGGACATGAATTTCATCAATCTCCGTCTTCCACCACTTTCTTCCCATGTGCTTCACGTCAAATTTCTTCCACACGAACAGGAGAAATACGATATGTTTCAGTAAGTGCTCAGCATATCCAATCCAATTATCTTCTGGTCAACACCAGCTAAGAAAGAGTTTAGGGCGGAAGCCAAGGGAGTCCTTCTGGACTATCAAGCGAATGCCAATGACAAGAAAGGAGGTGCAACATATTCTGTTCTCCTCGAAGTTCTGCTCCGCATGCGCCAAATGTGCAATCACTGGAAGCTTTGCCAAAACCGCATTAATAGCCTTATGGAAATGCTAGAACAGCACAAAGTGGTAGCATTAACCCCTGAAAATATCAAAGCACTCCAAGCTCTTCTTCAACTTAAAATCGAAAGTCAAGAAATGTGCGCCATTTGCCTTGACACCCTCCGTCAGCCTGTCATTACTCCATGTGCTCACACGTTCGACTATTCTTGCATCGAACAAGCCATTGAGCGCCAACACAAATGCCCACTCTGCCGCGCAGAAATCGAAGACTGCAAAAATCTAGTTGCCCCCGCCGCAGGCCTTGGCGAAGACACAAACGCAATCGACATCGACCCCGAAACTACCAGCAGCAAGATCGAAGCTCTGTTGAAAATCCTCACAGCAAAGGGCCAAACACCCAATACGAAAACTGTCGTCTTCAGCCAATGGGTGTCTTTTCTTGACATAATCGAGCCCCAGCTGGCGCGTAATGGTATCACATTTGCCCGCATAGATGGCAGAATGAACTCTGCCAAACGAGACGCAGCGATGAACGCTCTATCAAACGACCCGAACTGCACCGTGCTTCTTGCTAGCTTAAACGTCTGCAGCGTCGGCCTTAACCTCGTCGCAGCAAATCAAGTCATCCTTGCCGATAGTTGGTGGGCTCCTGCTATTGAAGACCAGGCTGTTGACCGCGTATATCGTCTGGGACAAAAAAGACCGACGACTATATGGCGTCTTGTGATGGAGGACAGTATTGAGGATCGGGTCCTACACAAGCAGAAAGAGAAACGTACGCTGATGACGACGGCGTTCAGGGAGAAAACAGACCGAAAGGGTGAGGGTCGGATGTCGCGTATTGCTGATTTGGAGAAATTACTTCAGTAACACTGTAACTCCTTCTGCTGCACTAATTTTTGCCCTGCTACTCTATATTTTCATCCCAAGAAATCGTTTCGACCTTGAACTCCCATTTACCCACAGCCCCTTTCATTTGTTGGAAAATTCTGTAACACAATCTTTACAATTTCTTTCACCCTTCCTTTCTTTTCCGTAATTTAATACCTACTGGCTACTACTCTCTCTTGCCTATTTCCATTTGTTAACTTCAAATATCCGTTTTAATCATGTTTGCAGTTTTTATACTCTTGCCTGTTTGCAAAGCACACTCGCCTTGATGGGAACCAGACTTTTACACAGTATCTCTGGACTTCCTGGCAAAGACTCCTTTTAAACCCGCGTTTCCATTCGTTTCAGCCATTTTAGTTGCATCTAATTCCAATACACTTGCCCGAAAAATAATTTTCGTGATAACCAATTCGCTATCCATTAATGAGCTCAGTCTTCGATCACCATGGTGTTCCACACAGGGCTTCACCAGAAGGTCTCTCATTGGCCGTTTCACAGCTTAACATAACTATGCGGTAACGTAAACCGTGGCCCCTTTCTGTGAAGCCGTCTCCTCCAGCCCCCATTGCTTGTATTGTGGTGTGCCGGCGAGCTACGGCGATTCAAACGAATAATTACTAATGACTTGATGGCCCAAGCTAGTTGTTGAGTCTAGAATCCGCAATAGACCCTAAAATTTCAAATCCTCGGTGGCTTTTCCGATGATATTCGGGATGCGATATTGTAACACTAGATGAGAAGCCGCAACGCTAAAAATACATCCTTGCAATGTTACCTTCGGCTCACCCCGGGAAGGTTTAGCTAGCCTATTGTTACCTTTTGGCGAGGGAGGGTGCAATTTGAACTGAGTTCAGTGTCAGTTTGACTCATTTCAAATAGTATGAATCTGCAATCGTTCTGACAGATGCTCTACCTCAAGATAGTTTGATGGAGTTCTGTTTCGCTTTAGCGCGGGTTTTAGTCCACGGTTAAGGTCTTGAACCACCCTTCGTTAAGGAGGGCTCGATTTCCCGCCATGGTTTCCGGCGCCAGCCACTATTTTGAGCGCCGTTTTCGACCGCTAACCGGGCCCTAGCTGCCGCTCACCCGCAACCTCTGGTCGGACCCTCGTATGCCTAAATGAAAATGCACTTTTTTCAAGGCCGAAGCTACTTTCATCCTGAGATTTCCCGAGAAGAATCGAAATCTCAGTGGTACGCCTTTTGTCCATGGTCCAGGCAGCAGTCTTTAGCGTGGATTGTCTGTTCTTCGAAGCCCCAGAAACGATGCTTTGTCCACATCCATGCTTACTCGAATAGTTACCAGGGAGCTTCTGCCGAGCGTTGTAAAGCACATATAGATCTGGCTCGCCCTCTAGAAAGCGGCTGATCTCCCAGTGTCTACAAACAGGTTTTGGAGTTTCAATATTTCCCGAAAACACCTAAAGAAGGAGATATTTTTATTTTGTTCAGGTATACGTGTATCAAAGGCCGGCTATAATGACTATCCACAACTCAGTCGTCGTGGATTCTGCAAAATTCAGACCCGATGCAGTTCCCGAAGTCGCCATTACGTCCAACAAATTCCTATCGGATTTGATGAAGGCACAGCCAAACTGGTGGGATGTAAGTAATGGTATAGAAACGTGTGGTGCGCATAACGTTCCAAATAACAATATACTCTCTAGGTCGGTGCTGCTAAGTTTAGGGAGATGGCGCTAAAGGGTGAAACCGTACTCCCCGCTGCTGTTTTACTTCCCGAAGCGACGGCATTCTCGATCCCATCACGAGAAGCCGGACGCAGCATCCCATGCCG
This sequence comes from Blastomyces silverae, assembly GCA_001014755.1. Classification (NCBI taxonomy): domain Eukaryota; kingdom Fungi; phylum Ascomycota; class Eurotiomycetes; order Onygenales; family Ajellomycetaceae; genus Blastomyces; species Blastomyces silverae. The sequence continues at coordinate 20,429 of LDEV01000584.1, read as the reverse complement.
TGTCATCAGGCCTGCCTCTAACACTCCTCCGACGGGGATTTTCATGCATCTGCATTATGGAGGATGGATTCTTGGGAGTGAAGAACAGTACTTTGGGAGCTCTTCAATTCCCAATCTCATGGCTGTTCCTGGGCTAATGAATATCCCATTAACCGTCCAAAAATAATAGGTCAGATCCGCGCTTGAAAAAATACGTGGATGCGACAAATCTAATGGCTATCTCAATTGGATATCGCCTTGCTCCTGAAAACCCGTACCCTGCAGCACCGCATGACTGTTTCGATGCTGCGGAATGGCTTATCCAGAATGGGGTGGCTGAATTTGGCGCACCTCTGAAATTCCTTGGTGGAGAGGTAAACTCCAATAACCTACTTCTCTGAATATTCTATTCTAGATCCTTTTCTGCATTTTCTGTTGCCGGATGCTGAAGAGAAAAGCGAGTGCAGAGAAGTAAACATCAATTCCAGCCATGACAGCTCTAACCAATTCTCGTAAATGTAGTCTGCCGGTGGCCACCTTGCTATGGTTACTGCTCAGCACCTCCTTAGCCACAAGGATCCAATATTCTCACAATTCCAACTCAAAGGGTTGGTTCTTCATTTCGGCATTTTCGACGTCTCATGGACCCCTTCTATGTTCAATTTGAAACAAGATCCTCCCCTCGTCATCGGCCTTCAATTCATGGATAAATGCAGGGTACGTAATTCCCGCAAACCAGCTCCTTCGCATATGACGAACCAAGGGACGTCCGGATAGAAAGAATAAAAAGACACATAAAAAGAAGAAAGAAAGATAGATAGAAAAGCAGCACACTTATCAAAATACAGGAAGCCACGTTCCCTGATCCCGCCACAAACTTCAAAGACCCTTCCATCTCCCCCCTCTACTTCAATTTCTTTGACCTACCGGCCGAGACAAAGCTGCCTCCGACCTTCTTCACCTGTGGAACAGAAGATGTACTCCTCGACGACACGATCTTCATGAGCGCCAAATGGCAGATGGCAGGTGGGGAAGCCATCGTCAAAATTGTCCCCGGGGCGCCGCATGGTTATTTCGATACGCCGGAGGGGATGTACCCCGGCACAGAAGAAGTGAGGAAGGAGATGTATCAATTTTTGAGGGAGAGGATGTGAGTTAATTACTTACAGGGTCGCAGAATGGTTCAGCTATAGGGAGGGATGTGTTTTGTCACCCAGAGTGAGCCTTAATATGAAAGCAAAATAGAGAACTTGAAAATCTGATAAGATATTAAGTTGTGTGAACTTTACATCCAAGTACTGTGTTGTGTATAGGAGTTCAAGTTGATTCTTCGGTACGATTCTAGAATGCAAGCCTGCAACAGATTTATGCCGCATTGATTTATTGAGAAGATACATGCCGCGCCTACCGAACTCCTTTAGAAGAGAAAAATGGTACCAGGGACTAACGGGACCAAATAAATGTCAATTTCCCAATTTCCATCCCCATTCCTTTTCCCATTCCAGCTAAACGAAAAGCAAACATCCGATTTCACCGTAGTAAACGACCACAGATAGAGGGGGGAATTGAATCGGAGGCGCATGAAATTATTGTTGCTAAATTTGCAAAACTCCGCCTCGCCCCTGTAGACCCCATACCAGATATCAAGCCGAATTTCCATTAAGTTCCCGCTGGAAAGTTGTATCCGCCCGCACGCATGCACAAAGACCGAAAAAAAACCACAGAAGGAGAAATGAAATTGTAGAGTATCAAGGCAAAAAGAAGAATAACCCGGACTTGGGCTAATTCCGAGGAAATAATAATACACAAGGGTGGGGTAGTAGTGAAACTCAAAGTTAAAGAAATGAACAGAGTAGTGGGCACTGCAGTGGAAGGATAAAAAGAAGAACAAGACAAAGAAATAGGAAAGGGAAAACAACAAAAGGAAAGAAGAAAGGACATAAATAGAAGACAGTGAGAAAATTTAAGGGTAATGTCCCGGATGGTGCTCTTTATAGGGTTCTAGCCCTCGGGTACGTGGGTGCTGTCTCTATGATGCAGGATTGAAAGATGAACCGGATAGTTTTCCTGGGCCATTTTATTGGGTATCGAAGTTATTCTATCAAATTCATCGCGATGTGGCCCGGCAGAGTTTGGCAGAGTTGTTGAATTTCAGTTGACATGTGTAGTATATCTAGAGAGCTATACTGGACGAGGACAGGAGGGGGGGGGGGGGAGATTTAGCGTGAGAAAAATAAAAAAGAGAAAGAAAAGGGTTGCGATATAAGAACACAGTAAAAGGCTACAAAACAAATGCTTATTGCTGACGACAGCCTGACTTACCGGTCTTAGGTTGGGGTATATTTGTTTCTTTTCCGGAGGCAGGACCAGCACGTGTCTCGTCATCTACCTTCTGATCGGCTGCCGGAGGTCTGTTCCCATTATCGGGCTTTGTTTGCGGTCCATTGCCTTTCTCAGTATTATTAAGACTTGTTTGGCTATTCAGCGGTCTTGCACCCGTGGAGATATTTCCGGTTGGTGAGGGCGGGATGGAAGATATATTTGCGCCACCACCGAACAGTAATGGGCCGTTGGAGATGGCTCTAGGTAGCGTAGGCGGTGTGGAGGTCATGGTTCCGTCGATATCAGGACGGAACGATGACAACACGCTGGGCTCATTTGTGAGCCTTGGCTGGTTTACTTGCCTAAATAAGCTTGTGTCGGGTGTCAATGCAGGTGGGCCCATGAACGGACTTGTCATTGGCAGCCTAGAGGCTGCAGAGAGAGGCTCAAAACTGGGCGTCGTCGTATAGCTTGAAGGGTATGGAGTGCTTCCCATAACTGGCGGAGGATGAGAATGAGGGAAAGCTGATCGTCGCGCCGCCGCCTGCAATTCTTGCTTTTTCTGCCATGCATCTGGATCGTTCCGTTTGAGCCGTTCGTCATCAAGTTCTTCCTGGACTGCTTTTTCCTCCTCGGGAGTCAGTTTGTCGTTATCCTCACGCTGGAATGTTTCTGTGAGCGCGATCTTCCTTATATTGCCATGCTCTGCTAGAATCTTATCAAGAACTGCTGGGTCCTTCCCCTTAAATTCTGAAAGATCGTTTTGCGGAACAGCCTTTGGCTTAAAGAGGTAGTCCTTAACATTCCTGGACGCCCAGCGGACGGGGTTCTTCTTGTCAACAACCCGGAAGGCAAGTTGGGTTTTGAAAACAGCTCTATTATGCATATTATCCTCATATGTCCCACCTGCAAGAAAGCGATAAACGTATACTGGTTTAAGTTGACCCAATCTATACGCTCGCCCAACGGCTTGCTCTTCCCATGTCGGATTGAACTGGAAGTCGAAAATAATCACGCGATTTGCTCCTGGGATATTAAGACCTAGTCCTCCCGCTCTTGTAGAAATCAGATAAACCTGAGTATTAGAATCTGAGTTGAAGTTCTTCGTAGCTACCTGGCGTGTGGCAACGGGTGTTTTCCCGTCAAGTCGAGAGTAGGTTCGTCCTGCTTGCCTTAAGACCTGCTCAAGATAGTTGAGCGTCGGAATTGAATGAGAAAACAACAGCACCTTGTCCCCGGCAGCGACAGAGCGTTCAATTATTTGATCCGCGACTAGCGCTCGGTGAGACAACTCGAGTGACCACATATCCATGTCAGTGGTGAAAATCTTCTCTAGTCCAGCGAGAATTTCGGAAGACAGGAGAACCTGAGGGATTGAAGGGTCCTCCGGTATTTCAAAATCGGTATCAGGAGAGGCTCGGCTTGACGGGGGCTTTTGTGAACCCTTGCTTCGATCCTGCAGCTTCTCGATAAAACAACCAGGATGATTGCAGAGCAGGGACAAGATAGACAACCAATCCCATAGTCTTGGATTCCCAACACTGTCATAAGTTTCAAGGGCACTAATATAAGCATTATATGCTTGCTCCTGAAGTGGGGTTAACGGAACAGTGATCACAAACTCAACTTTTTGGGGAAGAGACCCTTTTAGGACCGAAATGTCCGCTCGATTAAGCTTTGGATCGATATCCTTTTTTAGAACTTGTAGCTTCTTTAGTGACTGTCGGCGTTCCCACTGAGAGCTATCCGCGTAGAGCCCTTCTTGAATCGGTTCAATATACTTGGCCTTGAACTGTACGAAGTCTCCAAGATACCCTGGGGCGATCCAGTCAATCATTGCGTAGTACTCACTCAGATTGTTAGCAAGAGGAGACCCTGTCAATGCAATGCGACTCTTTGACACGAACGCCCGACATGCTTCGGCAACACCCGCATTTCTATTTTTCAACTTGTGAGCTTCGTCCGCGACAATAATGCGCGGTCCCTCAAGAAGGTGCTTCCTAACTTTTCCATGAGTCCGGCTGTCAAGTGCTGGCGGCCGATTTTTTGTTGCTTTGTTAAGAACCAATGCTCTGAAAATATCATAACTCATCAGCAAAATGCCGCCGTCCTCGTACCAGGACGATATACCCTCTAGACGCTCCTCAATTTGAAGTGTGGGTAAAATTTTGTGAAATGGTCCAATATTGCGGATTGTCGCATGGTCATTGGGCGTCCATATGCAAAGCTCCTCCCACCAATTTTCAATCAATGATGATGGACACAGTACGAGTGTGCGAGAAAGTTGAAGTGATTTGGGAATCTGGTTCCTCACTGCAGGGTCATCAGAAGCTGCGGCATTTGCGATGCTCACCAAGAGCGATATCCTGCTATATGTTAGCTACCATTCACCAGAAAACCCAAGCCGTACTTACACCTGCATCGTCTTCCCCAGTCCCATTGTGTGAGCCAAAAGGCAGCCTTGACGTTTCTCATCCTTGATCAATTCTCGCCACATGAACTGAATTCCACTTAACTGGTGGGGTTTCACCCGGGCACCGATGTGACTGTGAAGGTATATAACTGGGTCATCAAAACTAATAGCCTGCCGTTCTGGATCTGTGTTGCTTCTACCTGTTCCCCGTAGCTCGCGGGCAAACCGTTTCCGTTGGACTTCCTGTTGTTCAACGCGGCGTTGAGCTTTTCTCTGAATGTCCATGGCTTCTTGACTTTCCTTAACAGCCCTTTTTCGCTTCTTATGTGGAGTATGACGTGATTCAACTTCAGAGCTAGTAGAAAGTTCTTGAAAATCCTGCTCCTGAGTTTGCTCAGTTGCGGGCACCTGTATGGAAGTGGAATGTTCAGGCTTATCACTTTTGTTTGAGGAAATATCCTGTGGTTGCCGGGCAGCGGCGTTTGTTGCTGGAACCTTCTCGTCTAAAAATGTTTTGAGCGCCTCACATAGTCTAGGGTGGAAATCATCGTAACTAGTTTTATCTGTGAGTGTATCCTCAATAAATGCTTTTGGGATGCCTTGCATGGCCGATAGTCTTTTGCAGCGAAGCCAAGAAACATAGAGCGTAGCAATCCTGAGGAATAGAGTGTGTCTGCGACTACTTTGGATTTGGTGGGAGTGTTGTAACACACTGCGTAAAGCTTTCCGGACTCGCTTTTTTGCTCGTTCCAACGTGACTGAATTGATTAATTGGTGCAATTCGCGACGCTCCTTCTGAACTAGGGACCTAACTAGTTCGTTCAACAACTGATCACGATCGGAACGTTCCTCAAGCATTGACCAATCTACCCGCGCTGTTTCTACCAGAACCTTTGAGGTCGATGTTCCTTGACTCTTCTTCCCCGCCTGGGTGAAGTCGTTAAGCAGTCGCGATCGCGGTGAAGGAGGTGGAAGAATAGAATCATTAACAGGATTAAGTGGCGGCGTTTGAACATCGAACTGGTGGTCGGATACCTCATCTGAGCTCCTGGTTAAATCTACAATCTCAACAGGTCCTTTATGATATTGTTGCATTTGTCGTAATTGCGCCGGTGAGGTTGAGGTTTTTATCCGAACATGGTGGGGAGAATGCTGTCGAGCAGACTTGGGTTCTGAAGGGCGAAAAGTTTTATAGCGTCGTTTTCGCAAAGATTTCGGTGTGACAATATCGTCTTCACTCTCTAGCTCATTTCTGGACGGGGTCGGAGCTTGTGCAGAAGGCTGTCTTTTCTCCTCGGTTCGGCCTAAAAGAGGTACATCTTCGTCCGGCACAATGAAATCATTGATATCCTCGATATCTTTATTATCGTCTTCAGAGCTTAGCCACTCCTCGTCCTCGGGTATAGAAGGCTTTGGACGCTTTACAGGAGTGGCCGCTGGTGGAGGCTTTGGGGGACACGTGTCGAGTTCTAGAATGGATATTGTCCACTTTTGTGCTTCCCGATTGAAGACAGTCTCCTCCATTGACTGACATTGCTGCTGTACTTCGCTCGCCTTTGACCATGGAGTATCTTTTATGGCCTTTCGAAGAGCTTTCAAACGCCGGTCTAAATGAGCAATAGTACTCTGCGCGGACTTAGTTTCGGTATGTTTTGTATTCCACTTTCTAGAAGACAACCAGAGCCGTTGCGCTTTACGTTGCTGAGTTGGGAGCTTATGGTCCCGCCACTTATGTGAAAATTTCTCGAGACATCTGTCGATAATGCCGTCAACTTCTGGGCCAGACAGTCTTTTCGACTTTTCCCGTTCTATTTCTACCTCCTGTTTCTCAAGCTCTATCTCCTGCCAAGTTTCGGAATCATAATCGTTTTCTGACCCAGAATCCCCGTAAGGTGGTAAGCCTTGATCCTCATCAGCTGGGTACTTGTCGAGCAGGTAGTCATATGCATCTCGTTCCTGTTTGAGTTGAGGCCAGGATATGGTGTCCTCTTTCGAGACCTTAACAACTCCCTTGTCTTGTGTAAATAGTGTGAAATATTGCAGCTCGCCCGAGGGCAGAATTTTAGAGCTATATGGAAATATGGCAACAGCATCCTTTCCCTCTTTAGTTTTTATTGAGCGGGGTTCCTGTAGAAAGTAGTGCTGGACACGTTTATTCACAAAGCGCCTTTGGCCAATTGGGCATTTCGCTCCCGTCAATACAAAGGTCTCGTCGTCACTATCTTCCATTTCGTTGTAAAAGAGATCTGGAAGTGTCACCTTCTTAGGTCCCATGTACTGATAGGACTGTTTAATCCCAAAGTTCTCCTCCCGGGTCCCCGTGATAGGAGCCTGAGGTTTACTCAGGAATAGTTTGCGACGTTTTCTACCACTATTATCAACGACATAATGCTCTTTTGACCGACTGTTCAATGAAGTATTGCCAGTAAATAAAGGCGCTTTCTCCTGCTTTTCCGCCTCCGATGCTTTGTTGGAGCTCTCGAGTACACCCGTCGCCCTACTTTGCGTTGAGGGCGCAGGAACAGCAGAAGGAATGGCATGAGACCGCGAGGGGGAGTTGAGAAGTGCGCTTGGCGTCTCTGGGAGAAGGCTCAATCTGGGAGCGGTTTGCGGCGTGGTGACAGGGTGAGTATGATCAACCTTATGGGACTGGCTATACTCTGCGTATTTTCGCGACAGGTTCTGTAGATATTCGACTGCTCGAAATATTGTAGCACGCTGACCAAGCGATTTCAAACCTAAATCTTGAGCCAGCGTCGCCCTGTTTATCTCTGTGAGTAGTATTTCTCCCGTGACATCATTTTCGCGGAGGGCTGTCTCGAGTGTTGTCAAGTCCAAGCGAGGAAGAGAAGAACGAGTCCACGGCGCAGATGACAGGCAGAGGTTAGCGACAACCTGATCAATTGACCAGTCAAAAGGATCATCATCCTCAAAACCTTCCATGGCGCACCGCTAGTCTCAGGAAACAGTACTATATCCCCCGCCCTGAGTACTGGGCACAGTCGAAGGAAACTATTCGCGCGGAGAAAAACGAGGAGAAACGCGCAATCCTGCTTCAAATGTCGAGATTGACAGTGAATTTTTGAATAAATGAATGTTGCTGGATGTAGCTAGTAGCTGGGCATCGCTCGTGTCTCCTTCACCCAGCGCCTTGAAGCAGCGAGCGTGACAAGGTCTCCCAAAGGGGCTTTTGAAGCTGACAAGGTGACCCGATGTTGAACGCGACTTCTCGAACGCCGTTTTTGCCAAGGCGGTGAGGCGGGGGATGCATGCGCAACGGCATTAGTAATCAGGCCCATGCCGCTGCCCCACTTGCGCGATCCGAGTTGTACCTGCAAGGTCCGATTTGATATATCATATATGTCATCAACTGCCCTTCTTTGACATGCCCTCTGCTCTCTTTGTATTTATATATCCTTCTTTGTTCCGCGCTTGTTTTGCACTGGAAATGCAGTTAGACAGATAGCGTCATTTTTTATTAATTTATTGTTACAAATCTCTTGGATCTCTTCCAAATGGACAACTCCGTCTATGCCAATTACCCCCCGCCATTGAGTCCTGAGCAGCAAGAATATCTTGTTTCCGCTGTAAAAACATGGGCTCTACATCATGGACTATGCGTCAAACCGTCACCGTCATTTATCGAGACGAAATTGGATCCCCAAGGCGTCTTAGCAACTAATGCGCCCGTCACTCTTTTTCCCAGCCTTTTCCCCAAATCTTGCTTTGACGATGCTACTTCAATTCAGAGAGCATACAACGAGTTATACGCTAGGATCAGCAGTGATGAAGCGTGGTTGGGGAAGGTTATTGAAGAGTAAGATGATTTTTCATTTTTATATTTTATATTTTTTCCGTGGCATCTTTCTTTCAGAACTAAAGGGAATGGGAATGGGAAATTTGCGCCCGCCTCCTGCCCAGTTGCAGTTTTATATTACGTATCCATTACCACGCGCCGATTAGTTACTAAGACAATGTGGTAGACTCATTGACGTGGATGACTTCGTCGCAAATCTTTGGAAGGTTCATCTCAGCGTAAAAAAGGATGGATATGTTCAGCCACTATCACTAGGCCTTTTCCGATCCGACTATATCGCCCATCGGCCTCCTGGCTCAGTAGAAGCATCCCTCAAACAGGTGGAATTCAACACCATATCCTCCTCGTTTGGAGGCCTTTCAGCCCTTGTCACTGCATTGCACGCAGATCTCTTGTCCTCACCTCCTGGAAATCCCATTACATACCCGACACATCCAATTCTGAAAGATCACAAGCCCCCAGAAAATACCGCCATCACCTCCCTAGCCAGCGGTCTAGCATCGGCCCACAATGCATATGGCCCGTCAAAGTCAGAATCCTCGCTACCTCTATGCATTTTATTCATTGTTCAAGCCGGGGAACGAAACCTATTCGACCAGCTGGAGTTATCCACCCGTCTTACTGATTTCCACAAAATCCCTGTCTTCCGACTCACAACGACAGATATCCTGAAATTAACCTCGATTCCTTCGTCCAACTCTGCAAGGCCATTAATATACACCCCTCCCCACGCCCCTGCCACCAAGTTTGAGGTAACCACAATTTACCTACGCGGTTTCTATGGACCATCGGACTACCCAGATGAATCCGCATGGGCTGCTCGAGCCCACCTAGAGCGTTCTGCCGCGATAAAATGCCCGTCAGTCCTCAGCCAGCTATCAGGCTGCAAGAAGGTGCAACAAGTCCTTGCAGACCCCAATGCTAAGACAGATCACCTCTCCCATTTCCTCCCAAACACCCCCATCAAAACAATCGAGAAAATACGCGCAACGTTCGCCCCGCAATACGACCTCTCAACATCCGGTCTTGGCCGTGAACTTGCCCTCAATCCTTCCACGGCAGTCAACCATGTCTTGAAACCACAGCGTGAGGGCGGTGGGAACAATATCTACCGTGATGCGATCCCGGGATTCCTACGCTCTCTGCCGGAGAAGGATTGGAAGGGATGGATTCTGATGGAACTAATTCAGCCACCTGATGCGGCAAAAAATATAATGCTGCGCAGTGATGGGGAGGTGTTGAGTGGGCAAGTTATCAGTGAATTAGGAGTGTTTGGTACTGCACTTTGGAAGGATGATGGTGAGCTAGTGCACAATGAGCAAGGAGGTTGGCTATTGAGGACTAAGGGGAAGGAAAGTGATGAGGGCGGGGTGGCGGCGGGGTTCTCGTCGTTGGATAGCCTCCTGCTTCTTTAAATCCCAGGACGTAGAAATGGGCTTGATGTGGAGGTTTGTTATAATAACGTGCGAATGGCTTACTATGTGATAATGTGTGGCTTTATGAATTACTCGCGCCGGTTTTTGCATACATCGTTAAATTTCCTCTGAGGAGTAGACGTTAGAGAAAATCAATTGCGCTTAAAATTTCAATATGTTATCCGGAACAATACTTTCGTAACAAAAGAAAAACCAAACCAGACTCTAGTAAACATAGGATCCACAAGAACATGCATAAAGAATCGCAAAGCAGCATCATGAGCGTGGGAAACAAAACCCCTAGGATAAAGCAATCACACCAAATTAAGGTCCGTCCGTGGCAGTTGGAAGAAGCCCACAGTAAAGCAGTTAGAAAAAACATTAACAGAAACCAGAATGAGAAAACTGAAAAGAGCAAAATATGGAGAGCGGGAAAAATCGAGCAATTCAAAAACAAGACAGGGATTATCGACAAGGTGTATGCAGTTTATTCGTAACCACTACAACTAAATAGATTTTTCTCTGCCTCTCGTTTTGAGATCCCTAGCTTGGGTATCCTGTCGTTGGGTCGGATGGTCGTAAAGCTGCCAGGAATACCCCTAGGCCGATGGTTCATGTGGACGGCGACGGAAATTTTGAAACTGAGCGTGAAAGCAATCTGCAAATGAGAGAAAAGGATGGTGCCAAGTCATTACATGCAGCAAAGAAGAAAATTGGGCAGACTTGGTTTTGGGTATCTTCGGTAAAGTGAAAGAAAGAGAGTCCATATAAACGCGCTTTGAAAAGCCATTCGGAAGCTGAAGTTTTTGGAACTTGGAGAGGAAATTTGAACCTAATAGCTTGGCGGTCAGGTTCTAATAATTAATTTCCAACCACATGAGGCGGTTATGGCAACCTTTAGAAAAGCAGGGAGCCAAGTGATTTCTATAGTCCCATTTCGTCCTCCATGAAGTCTTCGAAGGAACTAACAGGCACGAGCCGTTCTTGAAGACGTATAAACGGATCATTGCGCTGCATGATAGCGTCCGTGTCGACGTTCAGGCGATGAGCTGGGTTCTGACGAATTGAACGTGGGCCCGAGCCGTTGAACCTGTGAAACTCCTCTTCGTCCTGTTCTTGGTTGACTGGCGTGGACATCTCCAAATCATCAGAACCGGGGGCCATACGACCAGGCGAGCGCTGTGGGTCGCTTCGTGGCATTGATGGACCCGGTTGGCGATGGCCACTCGGTGAGGTTGTCTGAGGCTCAGAGACCATGGGCTGCATCTCCTGCTGCTGCTGCCCGGCAAAGGGGTTGTAATTATGGGGAGTAGAGGCAGGCAAGGGATGGGCGATGTACGGATCGTACCCTTCCTGATTGACACCCGGGTTCAGAGTGACAGATGGGTTCGGTTGACAACCGAAATTGTTGACTGAGCCAAATGTCTCTCCAAACCCTGGCAGCCCGTGGTGCATACCCCCAACCCCATATCCACTTCCTAGCGATGGAAATCCAATTGGAAACCCCATAGCAGCTGGGATTTGCGAAGTCCCATTATTCACCCCTTCCCTGGTATTACATCCATCGATGCCACTCAATATATTTGCCTGACCGGTTCCAGTAACCTGGTCATTACGAGTGGCAGCTCCAAGGAAAGCAGGGTCCGGGGATGGGTTGAGGAGCCTGGTAATCCCAACTCGTTGGTCATTATCGTTGTCGGTACGATCGTTGGGACCAACTGGGCTGGGGTTGGCTTGCCCACTCGTTCCCTGGACCTGGTGCGGTGCTGCTTGTTGAGATGCATCGTTCGGGGCGGTCGCCTCTGGTCGTCGATTATTCCCCCTCCTTCGGTCCCAGGAGGGGGGAAGCTGGTCGCGCGGGAGTTCTCGCCAGTTGTTGATGTTGGAATTCGCAACCGCCTCCAACAGCTGCTCGTGCAAAGCTAACGCCTCCGCCAGCCTGGTACTTGGGACATGAAATTGGTTGTTCACCAGAAACATGTCCCAAGAGTAACAAGCTGGCGGAGTACCAGCAAGGTTCCTTGCCCGAAGGCGTTCTGGCACAGCTGCCCGACCATCGGCCGACTTGTCAGAGTATTCCACGTCCATTGTGGTATTGAGCCGCACCTGTTGGAGAATATACTAGTTAACAGCGATACAGGCATATCAGAATAGCACAAAAGCCTAAGCACACACTGACCTGCTCTCGATTCAACTTTTCCACCCGCTCTATCTCGGCCTTTGTCACGGCCCCGCGCCGGATTGTC